>APFE031515985.1:91201-140903 GCA_000404065.3 Pinus taeda | reverse complement strand
AGGCCAATGAAGAGGTAAGAAATTTATAAACAAATGAGACAATTGTTAGGACAAGTGAAGAGGTAATAAATTCATAGATAAAAGAGACCAGGGTTCTTGGTTGATGTTGTGAATTTTCTAATTTTAAGGTTAGCTAAACAAATATATATATATATCAAAAATTGCATACTTATCATTCATTTGCTTATATATTAATTGAGAATTCTTTGGTTCAAACTTATTTAATATATGAAAGTAAGTGGAGATCCTCTAAAATCAATATGAATAAGAAATTTGAGGAGGAAACATAGTGCGCACAAAACTATTCGTATCTTATTATTCAAAACCAAATTACAGCCCATAGTGTTTATGAGATCCAACATATTCCAAACAAAGAAATATTGTTGAGAGAATATCTCAACAACCTAATCTAACCAACAAACCAATCTTACCTATATACTAAATTGTAAGTGTTATTTCCAAGTTCCCCCCTTAACACTTACATTATTACATAAATCAAAAATTACAATATAGAGAGCACATATTACATCAACATAATGAACTTTGTCTCACTGGTCTTCATCAACACTCACATCCATTCTGGAATCTCTCAAAGACCTCTTTTTCTTCACCACCACATCTTCGAGTTGTCACTTGAACTCCATTTAAAACATAACTACCTATGACCATCCTTACGAACTTTGTACAATTGACGCTTATTGACCTCCCTAAGGATAACCTCGATACTAAACCACCCTATGGACTAACTCTCATCTATCAAAATGCAATGAACTACAATTTTGATAGTTATATAGGTAAGTTGTCTTGATACTGGGTGTATCTAACAGTCAATTATACAATTGACCTTTCTAACACACAAGGATCTCATAAAAATAACTTGTAACTGGTGCTCTTGAAGCTCGAAGCACAACAAAACCCATCAACATATACCAGACTCACACAATCAAATTAGTGATACATTCTCTTGACATTGAAGAACATTGATAACCGCTAATTTAAATTATATTATTCTGCTGAATAATTGGTTCTGCACTTTTCACACAAAAAATAATATACAAGCTCAAGTTAGGTTGTTGGAAAGCTTATTTAATCATGTTATTATTTGATAGAAGAAACCAAAGCATATAATAATTAATGAATATGGAGATTGGTGTTGAACTTGAGAATTGGACTTGAGAGAGACTTCGTGGTTACAACTACATAACTCTGACCAAATATGAAGTTTCACATTCAAGTTGTGACTGATCAAACTTACTCGTTCCACTTTGAGTTTATCTTGATTGTCCATTCTCCAAATATTTGGCAATCAGATGGACATAAGAACAGTAAAAAAATTGACCACGTCCATGTCCGTCCAATTACTGAATATTCGGAGAATTGACAATCGAGAACTTAGTCGTTCCAAGGTTCTTCCCGCATACCCCATGATTATTGTACAAAGAAAAATGAATCTTAGTATCAAGGTTTGTATTCATGTAAGTTCCTTGTGCTCGACTTGACTAATACTAATGACTCTATTATTCCATTTAGCATGCTAGCAGGGCCACACGAGTTCTCCATTGTGTCCAATGCAACGACAAGTAGTCTCTAGACTGAATTCCAGCTATTGCAGCTCTACGGTCTTCACAGTCTTCATAGCGGTTAATGCTCTTTCATATATAGCCAATATCTCTTAATAAATTTGTGTTAAGAGTCTTATAAGACCCTTCGTCTACTATGTGGATCTCTTCATCTACTGATTCCAATTACTTGGTTGCATCTGTTTCCATTAGGAGCAAAATAAAATTGTGACCTAGTAGGGATCAATTACCTCTCATTCATTGCTTGCATCGTTTGCGTCTTGCCATAGATCCATGAAACGAAAGGAAGTTTAGAGTCCAATGATGTTCTTGCTCCCCATGATTATTTCCTCCCCATGATTATTTCCAACAGCAACATCCCGTAGTAAAACACGTCGCTCTTAGTTGTGACTCATCACTCCAAGAACTGTTTGGGCGCAATGTATCCAGGTGTCCCTCTCATACTTGTCACCAGGTCAAGTAGCGGATCTGAGAGTAAATACTCTAAATGCAGATCCGCAGGGCAGTCAATTAACGCTCATCCACTTTGACTGTGAGTGGTCCAACACTTTGGGCATGCGCAGGACTCCAGAGTCCAGCAATCTTTCTGGGCCTCGTCCACCGACAGAACTCACTGGATCAAGTCATCAATCACTCGACGACCTTAGAACGATGCTCCCACCATCAACATATCTTTCTAGGCAGTGACTCTCTCCTCCTCATGTGGCTCAACGTCCTCAAGTGCATTCAGTGACCACTATCAACAATGATATATCACACAACAAACTCAGAAACAGTACTCAACGAATTCTCCACACGCAATGGCTGCTCCTGGGCAGCTCAAAAATACACACAAACAAACAAACAAAAAAACAAAAAAAATAAAATAACAAATAACAAATAACAAATAACACACTAAAAATGGTTTACTGTCAAACTCTAAACCCTATTGCAAACTTGTGTACAAAGATTTAGAAATTATGACTTCCTCCATCTTCCTGGAAGGAGTTAAGCGAGAATTAGCTATAGTACCAAATAAGAAATTTGAGAAGAAAACATATGATTTATAAAACTATTTATATCATATTATTTAAAATTAAATTACAACCTATAAATAGTACTTATGAGATCAACCAATTCCAAACTAACCAACAAACCAATCTTAGTTATATAATATTGTAAGTCTTATTTCCAAGTATATGCACTAAGTAAGTGACTAATGTGAATATGGATTTTTTATTTTTATTTTTGTTTTATGTTTCTTAATTTAAGTACTGTTTTGAATTTAATTTGGAGTTCCCCATGGGGTGATCGACCCTAGGATGAGGGGCCTTGGGATCGCCACCCCCAACTAATATTGTTTTTTAATTTAAGTATTATTTTGAATTTAAATTGGAGTTGCCCCGATGGGGTGATCGACCCTCGGATGAGGGGGCCTTTTGATCCCACCCAACCACGTGTCTCCCATGCGTGTGATTAAAAGGGTAGGTGTCTGGCTCATGGCTCGGAGAAGGCGGGTACAATTATCATGCTCTGGCTATGGTATGTGAACATTTCGGTGTATTGTTGCGATGAGAAGAGACGTCCCGGAGGGTGGTGATGGTCATGTTTGCTATTATGGATTGCGGTGGAAGCCGAAAGGCCAATGTGGTGAGGGGATAAACATGGGTGTCGCCCTCCATGCATGGTTATGCTCTTAGGGATTTGTTTGGGTCCCAAGAACTTTTGCGGCTGTTGCTATCATCTTTCAGGGTGGTCGTCCCCTTTTCTGGTTGTTGTTATGTCCTCTCCTCTCCATGCTAGTGGTTCCGCCACAGTCTTCGAGCATGGATAAATTGTTATCCCTCTTAGTGGTCTTTGTTGGTTGTAATTAAAACTCGTTTTGAGTCTAGTGTCTCGGGTCCCTTTGAGGCGATATCTGGGCTATTCATTACTTAATGGTCAATTGTGGCTTCGGTTCATCTTAGTTTAGCGCTTGGGTGGATAATTGGTTGGAGTTGGGTGTCTGTATGCAACTATTGGGAACCCCTGTCAATTAAATGTGCTGGCTTGTATTATATAATTCTCCTTTTCAATCTCTCTTTTAAATTTTAATATGAAATTATAAAACTAAATCTCATACCAATTAACTAATTTATATATCATAAATTAAATTTATAAATAGAAATTATATTTTAAAAAATCAAATAAATCTCAAATATATTTAGTATCATTATATCTAAAATCAAAGAGGACTTGGAATATGTTTTAAAATTGCTTTTGCTTGGCTAAGAGCTCATCTTTCTCAGACATAAAGAAACAGGTTAATGGCCTAAGACCTAGAGACATCTCCTTAACGGCTCTAGCCCTGGAGGTATCTGGCAGGAGTGAAACTCTGCCCCCTTACGGACCACTAGCCGGTTATTTTAGATGGCGTGATTTTCCTTGAATCACCATAGATCCATCTTAATTACAGATCTAACATGAGCCGACCGAGATGGATCAAATTTCTAAATCACAGACAGACTCTTTTTTAGTACAAAATACAATGTATTATTTTTTATTGTTTAAATTAATAATTTTGAATTATAAATAAAGTATATATAGAACCAAATAAAAAATTTAACCATATATATATATGAAATTGATATTGACATAAATTAATTAACATAGATTTTCAAATAGTTTATTTAAATCTCTTATTGAAATATTTTTGAAAAGTATAAGATTTAAACTTCTAATTCACACTTTTTTTTTACTTCTAATTATTTACAACATATTCATTTTTTTAAATTATAGTCAACATTATTTTTCGCCATAGTCTACCCAGATTACCTTTTTGCCCTAAAAATCATGGAAATTCCAGTGATATTTTGATAAAATATGGCAGGGATTTTTGTAAATTCAGGTTACAACTGTCAAACTTCAAGATGTTAGGTGCCCTGGAGGTTTTTGATGGTGTTGAATCTATTTCCACCATCAAAAACATGATTCAAACATTGCTACTACAAGATTTCTTGAAATTTTTTTTGCCCAAATTCCGGCCACTTTTGGTCGTCCTGGCAATTCCTCTGCTTTGGTAGACGAAGCCTTATTTTTCTATTTAGAACATAATTTTTAATTTTAATTTTAATTTTAAAGAAGCACGGATAGATAGAGAAACTTACACATCCCCTCAGACTAGGTTGTAGAATAAGCTTCTTGGTTCAATAACGATGATGAATTAACCTACATTCGTGGATAACAACCATAAATAGTTAACTTCACTGTTAATTTCAGAGGATTATATTTATTATTAAATTAAAATAGTTATCTTCCACTAATTTGACAAATTAAATGATAATAAATTTTAGAGCGTGTAAACCAAAACAAAAAACAGAAACAGAACCAAATAAAAAAAAATCAAATAAACCTGAAATATATTTCGTATCAAAACGTGAAGAAGGTTAAAGGCTCACACCAAACCCAAATGTATGAAGTAGAGCCTGGGATATATAAAAATTAAAATGCATTAAAAAGGAAATTTTAACCAAACCATTTTATCGTCCACCTTTTTCGAATGGAGTTGTCTATAATGCGATTTTTTGGAGATTCCGGTGACGGAATCCGGCAGAAGAAATGAGGTTAAATCTTGATTTTTAGCAGTTAAAATGGTTTTTTAACTGCATATTTGGATTCAGCGCCCTGAAAAACCCCTGGGAGCCATTGATTGTGCAGAAACTAGCTATCAAACTTGGGATTCCCATAAATTGCTGCCGGATTTTGACCGGAAAAATCCACCGAAAAAACTTTCGAAAAGTCGCGTTATAGACCACTGCTTTTCGAATGCCAATAGCATTTGAGAGTGAGAACGCACTTTTTAAAAAACAAACCTAACAAAACCATTGCATTTTTTTAGCTTTTATGTCTACCTACGAATTTGATTTATATAATCTATGAGAATCTGTATCCCCGAAACGAATATTCCTTTTAAGAAAGGGCAATGTCCATGTGTGTTTTAGTGTATTATTTTGTAGCTTACTTATGAACGACAATAATCAAAGTATTTTATTTAATTTATTCCATGAATAAGCCCTAAGATTTCACATTAATGACGGGTATTTTTTCATTTATTTATTTTCAAATTATATTGTAAATCCTAATTTTAGTGGTTATATTTTTAAGTTTGACTTTTAGAATTTTGAGGATAAGTTTAATGGTTTGATGTGATTGTAATGGACTTGTTTTCAAGTGTGATTTTTTGGAAAGTTGTATGGTTTATTTTATGATCTAATTTGTCTAGAATTTGACGGGGATTCATTGAAATTACAAGTTTGATAGATGAACTCTTCACAATTGAAGTGTTTTAGTAGTTTTTGAAGGTGTTGAATCTATATATGCAGTAAAAAAAAAACCATTTTAAATAACACAAATTCAGAGTTGGCCACAATTTTTTTCATCAATTTCAGCTAGAAATTTGTTGGAAACTCCAAAACGTCGTACTTAAAGGCTACTCTGATTGTAATTAGGGCATTGTATTTTATCGTCATGGTTATAATGCATTACTATTCTTCAAATGGGGGAGAATTGTTTTTAAAATTTTATTTCAAAGTATATGACTTTGCATCAAAGTTTGACTTTTATATTTCAACTAAATTTTATATTTCTACTTTTTTCTTTTCTTTTCTTTTCTTTTCCGAGGGAAAAATTGCAATTTTCATTATAGGAAAGAAAATTGCATTATGTATATGCATTAAAGTGCATTCAAAAATTGGCTAACAAGTCATCTAGAAGAAATAAAAATGCAGGCTTGCAGAAAGCCCTTATCGTGACTAGAAAATATGTATATGAGCAAAGATACATGTACAATAAAAGAAACAATACATGCATATCCTTGAAGTCACCTAGGACTTTTTTCAAAGATAAAAAAATGGTAGATTTGTAACAAGTTGAGATATATTTCCATATACAGGCCCTCGATAAATGCTTTGTGATAATATTATGAAACATTTTCATATATCTACTCAATGATCTTCCAAGTGCCCAATATATATATAATGTTTGTTTTAGATAATGTGTCCGCAATAAAGTTCCTTTCCCTCTAAATATGGCAACGTGAAATCTAGTCAAAATCATGTTTTAAATGTAAGATCTCTTCAAGGATTGGGTACAGTGTGTGTTGGGCCTCCAAAATGTCATCTAGTTTTACCATAATCTTACCCTCATTCTGTAACTCTATAGCCCCATAACCTTACATTAAGTAACCATTTTCATCATCGCATGGGTTTATTATTATTATTTTCCAAGTCATTGATTTTAAGTATTTTAAGTGAATTTGTGATTAAATATTAGGAAATTAACCTATTTTCATATATATCTAAAAGTGTTATGAGTTTTGTGATATTGTAGGCCTACTTGGAGATTCTAGAAGGGTTCTACTTGGCCATCCAACCACAAATTCGAATTTCAAATTCCAACTCATGAGGATTTGTGGAATAATTGTAGAAGATGTGGATCATTAACTATGCACATTTAAAGGAGAAGAATCATGGATAAGTGGATTTGTATCTTACATTTTTAGGTGATTGGTTGTAATCACAAAGAGATAAATGTGGATTTAGGAGAGATATAAGGATCTATATTTATTGTATAGTTATCCTTATTTTTTGTATAAATAGGAGTGCACCCTTCATACAAAGGTTTGTTAGTTGTCAAATTGTACATAACTAGCTAGTGGTTAAGTGTTAGTGTTAGTTGCTAGTTGGAGGTTCCAAGTTCCATCCAAGATGTGATTTGTAAAGTGGGGAGAAAGAATTCTTGTAATATCTTGTAACTTCATTTTATGAAATACATATTGTCATTTTGATCTCCAATATGTGATAGTTGATTTAATGTGCTCGCTGAGGAATGGAGGGCCCCCATCAACCATAGTTTGCACATCTTCGTACATATTGGTAACATAATATAGTTTTGTTATTTCATTTATTTTCATGCAAGTGTGGTTTTACTTTCAATAAGTGTGATTTCATTTCAGCTTGTGTGATTTACTTTCTAGCAAGTGTGATTTCAATTATGGAAGTGTGGTGTGACTTTCATTTATGCAAGTGTGAGTGTGATTTCAATTCAAAAAGAGTGATTTCAATTATGAAAGTGTGGTGTGAATTTCATTTATGCAAGTGTGAGTGCGATTTCAATTCAAAAAGAGTGATTTCAATTATGAAAGTGTGGTGTGATTTCAATTTCTTTATGTTTGGTTTGGTTTGGATTTGATTGATTTAATTAACTTTATAGTTAGTTTTAATTGCATTAGATTAATCTATTCTAATAACTAACCACCTAGTACATGTATACCTCACCAGTTCTACGAACCTCTGGTTGACAATTAATGATAGGGATTTAACTCACAATTAAATCACCCAACACTGTGTGCATGAGACATCTTGTAATATCATTAAACTAATTTATAATAGTCTTTGAGTCACCAAATATCTACAACTGATGACATCCCTTCTGAATAACAAACAAAAGAAGAAACTTGAGGCTGAGTAGCTCAGAATAATTATTTGTGTCTTTGCCCGACCCAATCTAAATCTCAAAGCAATGATTTTCCTGTAGGTATAATACAACCCCCCCTTCCCTCCACATTCACTTCTAGCTAAACAAGCCCCATTAAAGAAGGCCCAAGGGTAAGAACAATCTACTACTCCAACGATTATATTACAAGGATTATGTGCAAGCTCAACAAATGAAAGAAAATTAAAAGTGGAAATGACTTGTGCAACAACCCTATCAGGTGTAGTAGATTTATCTTGATTATTTCATTGTTCCTTGAGATCCAAATTCCCTAACTGGTAATTTGTTTTAAACTCCTATTCTTTTTTGGATTTGCTTGTTCCCACCACTGCTTCCAAGCATCATTGTAAGATGCACCCTGCTAATTAGAAATGATTCCCAAGCAGTTTCTAGCAACGTTCCATACTCCCAAGGTTAAAGGACAGAAAGGAAAAAGGTGATCCACAATCTCCTTGACATTTTACATAAAGCACATTAATAGGGCCCAACCATACTTTTTTTTTTTTAAATTGCCCATTGTAAGGACTTTATTTTCCAAGATGCACCACTAAAACGAGCACACTTTAGTTGGGAAGTAAATTTTCCAAGCCAACTCCCCCAGTTTCTTGTTAGGTATGTCCTCATCTCATGTTTCCACATCAAGTCTCCAACAGATGAGTGGACAATGAAAACACAATATGCAATACTAGTGTTATCACAAAATCTGACCTTGATAGGCTGCTAATCAGGAAGACTTTGAGTAACTATTTCAAACCAATCTTTTGGCTGAGGCTTGGCCTCCTTAACCTGAGAGGGCTCTCTCACTAGGTTAAAGATTTTAATTTGAAGATTAGATGGCTAACTCTATGGAAAAATCAAACAAAAATGTATAAATAGTTGAAATACCAATCAACAAACATCTATTGGGCTATGGAGTCAAAGTATGTTTCAGTACAATAACAAGATTAGCTTAACATGGAATTCAGGGCATAAAGAGTCTTAATATATCAACAAAACAGAGATGTAATGCAAGGAACACAGTTTATAAACACATGAAGGAATTTAGAGCATTATTAATGAATTCTAAGTAACATGTGTTTATACCACTGCAAGTAAGTAAACGAAGAAATCCATGAGAAAATCAAACATTAAAAACCCTCTCTGAATCCTGAGTAGTGAAGCTAATATCTTTGTATTAACATGAAAACATACAATCTCATACAATAACATAGTGTGCTTGTTTCTTTTGAAAATTGCCAACCCTTGAGGAATTCCACCTCTTGTCTTTTATAGAGTTATCATTACAATCTTGGATTCCCTGATCCAACTTGAGGGGAATTCGAATTTCCTAGCTTGACACCTATTCATACCTAAAACAGACTATTAATTACAAGTAACAGTTAACTGACTGTCTTAGAGTCCTAATACAATTAGGAGTACATTATGATAACAACAACCTAATCTAGGAATTAAACTCGATGCTTGAAAACTTCTCCTCCTTAACTTCGACCTTGGTAATGTCCATAACCCTCCTGTTGGCCTTTAATATCTTCTCCTTTATCTGCCCTGAAAACTAGGAATATGTCCCCTGCACTAAAGCCTTGGTCTTCAATGATGTTCCTCGAATCTTCTGATGAAAAAACTAGCCCCTTTAATCATGTAACATATGTTAAGTTAGCCATAGAACCGTGCTCTTTCACTTGTGCAAAAATTAAACTCCTTGAAGGTGCATGAAGAAGGTCAATCTGGATGTGCCACGAAACTAGCTGTTGTTTTTGTAGCGCAGAACTTTGCTTTTACATATATCCTTTATCCTTTGAGTTTTTTCCTTGCTTGAGCTTTAAACTTTCATAAGTGACCTCCTCACATTCTCCAAAAAAATAACCGCTTCTTTCCTTTGAGAATTGATCAAAACATCAAAACTGCACCTATAGCAGTTTCGTAGCCCGCTACGAAACTGCTGTGTGAATTAATTTACACAGTTTTCTTCCAAAAATTTTCTTTCTAAGGATTCATGAGACAGAACACTAGATAAAGAGAGAGAGAGAGAGAGAGTGCTTGGACGCAAGGAAGACACAAGAAAGAAAGAAAGAAAGGAAAGTGACAGAGCATAAGAAGAAGATTGGACAGCAGTAAGCAAGGGAAGAAATCAAGCAAAGAAAGAAAAAGCAATAGGAGGATTTTGTAGGTAACAGGTTGTATGTGTGATTATCTTGATGGGATTTGAATGCATGCATTTTGTTTATTTGTTATCTTTCTATTATTGGCATGGGATTTGTGTGGATTGATAATAATGTACAACCTTTGCCTATGCCATTTCCTGGATAGCCATTATGTTGTGGGTTCTCTGTTTAGTTGAGCTTTGGATTGCTGGTAGATTTCAGATTATGGTCGAGGTGGTCCTAGGAAAATTCCAAGGGTCGAGAGGAGATGGTTTTCTCCGAGAAGATCTTGATAGTTGGGTGGAGATAGGAAAATTCCTCTAGGTATGGTGAAGAAATTATGAGGTATCCTAGCTTGTTTTGGTTTGGTGATCTCTGGACTAGTTTAGGTGAGATCACTATGGTGTGAGGGTGGAGGTGGTTTAACCTTTGGATTCCCTGGTTGGTTATGTTTTTGTTTATCTCATGTGATCTCACATTCATGCTTGGAATATGGTATGGGGGTGATTGGGCTGGAAGAAAGGTTTGGTTCAGTCCCAATCTATGGTCGGTTGGTAGGTGGAAGTATTTGATTTGGTTGGAATTATACCCATGTTATTATGGTTTATTTCCTATTAAGATCTATGAATACATGTTATGGTTTAATGTGTGATTTTATGATGGTTTGGTCATGAATCCATTCTCGTTAAATGTTGGTTACATGCATGGTATATTTCATATCATGTGATGTGGTCTTGTTATGGTTCTATTCCATAGTTTGACAAGCTCTTGTATATTTTATATGAATGCATGAGCTAATATGTGTTTGTTGCAGCTAGTGTGAGAGGGAAGTGAGCCTTCTTGATTCTCTAATGAAACTAATGAAAGAATGAATATATATGCATTCATGAACTACATGTACTATGTTTATAAAGTGTTTGTATAAATTATTATGATGTATTTGGAAATCTTGAGCATGAACAGAGGTAAGAACAATGCATGAAGACTTGTATAGGTTAATAACCGAGTTCTTGAAGGGTCTGGGAAACTGGATGATTGTTGGCTTAAGTTTATGGAACCAGATTTTGAAACTATTAACCCTCTACAACAACTACAATGAAGTTGGGTCATCCATGCAGATGCAACCATAGGGTGGATGGGTCATTCGGGTCATCCATGTGGCTAGAAGCTTGTAGCCACACTAACTCCATTTTGTGCATGGGGCTAGGCTGTGAGAAAGGTCAAGGAGTGGCCTAGAATCAAGGAAAAGGTCACCATTGAAGTCAAGATGTGATTAGGTGTCCCTGGGTGTTGTCGTAAGTGTTGGAAAAGTGGACCCCATTTCCATAATTGAATCTTGGATGTTGGGTCATGCATAGTAACTCTCAACTCATGTTTACCCCGGTGAGCTTTCAACAACAGGTAAATGTGGGGTAGGGTGTTACACTGGGAAAGTGAATTAACCCCATCTAAAATTGGAAATTTCAAACTATAAGAAAGATGTTCAATGATTACATTATCTACGTCTTCACCATGGGTGACCTTACCACCTTGTGTGAACTTGGAATATGATTCATTAGATTATGGATTTGAAGGGCATGACATATCTTCAACATTAGATAATTCATTACATGCATCATGACTGAAGGGATGGTGAGCCGAGGAATAAATTTTAGTTAGAAATTCTTTTATGATTAAATTAGATTCAAAATTTAAACCTTCCAAATCCAATTCTTCTTGAGAAACAAAGAGATCAGTTGATGTACCTAGGAATTCATCACCATATATATCTGTGGAGACATTGTAAAAATGATGGTTTCCCAAGCCTTCATCTTGGTTATGAGGTTTGACTTCATTTTACTAGTTTCCAAGATGATCAGATTCTTCATCAATCAAGAGTGTAGAAACATCATCTTGACGTAGCGGAAATTGAAAGAGGGAAGAGAGATGGGATGTGTCTTCATCCTTATGCTCCTCTACCCGTGAGACATAACCATCTTGTACTTGATTTCCATTTGACCCAACAATTTGAGAATTAAGAGTACCTGAAAAATTGATGATGGAGCAGATTGATTAAGCAAATCAAGATATAGAGAGACATGAGGTGCTAATGATAGCAGACGAAATGTATCCCTTGAAGAATCAAAACTTTCAATCAAAGCAAATTCAATATTTGTATAATGCACATTAATATCATCATGAGGAATCAAAGGGTCATCCTTCACATTAGGCTCCATGAAATCATTAGAACATTCAAAGTTTTGGATAAGATCTTGATAATGAAAAGCAGATGAAGATGGAAGAAGCAGACCAACAATTGGGTTTTCAGATTCCGCAACTTCAACATCGACGTAAGAGAACACTTTGTTTGCTAGGAAAAAGGAGGATAAGGGAAAGAATGGGTAGTAGATTTGTCTTGTGGGATTTGAGGTGCCTAATGATTAAGAAAAGTTGGAAAGAAAATTTTTTGGATAAGACTTGTTTGACCTAGGATTTGAAGATCACCATTGTTATATGATGATTCATTATTGATAGAGGATTTATATTCAAATTGTTCCAAAGAGATTCAAACCGCTGAAAATTTTCATCCATGAAATCCCAGTCCACATCTTCTTCAGAAAATTCATAGCAAAGGTGAAGAAATATATCAGAAAAATCCTGTCATGATTCATCAAGCTTCATTCTAAGTTGATTAATCCTTTTTTACACATCTTTATAATTGTACATATTGAAAATTTGATGAATCTACTTGATGATTTTCTTGAACAAGTGGATAGAAGCGACTGGTAACATGTGATACCATTGCTTGACACGACCTTCAAGTGTGAGGGTGAATAGTATGCAAATGACAACTTTACAATCTATTCCATTAGAATGAAAGAATTGAATAAATTAAAATAAATGTCCTAGTACAGTTGTTTGATCCTCACCATCAAACTTCAACTATGACAAGTGATGGGTTATTTCTACAGGGATTGTAATATATATTTTTTTGGAAAAATATCCCAAGGTTAATATTTGGGGGGAAGCCATTTCAAGATGAAATATTCAAACCATGCTCCACAGGCTCAGCTTGTCATTTGGCCATCCTTTTAGTGCCAAATATGTTGACAATGCTAGAAAATCTTCCAACAGTAAGGGGGTCTCCCTAGTATGATGTTTAGGAGCCCCATTTGGATACCAACCTAATTATCATTGTGAATGTGTTTAGTTGTTGGATATCAAATGTAGAGACAAGTGTGAGATCAAATGCAATATGTTATAAGAATGAGAATGAGATCAACCCTCCAATGATAGTTTGTGGAACATGATATGAGAATACAACAAAAACATCATGAGAAACAACATGCCTTAAGGAAGCATTAGATAGCTTAAACTAACTAAGGCATACTCAAAGGGAACGTCCTAGCAACAAAAAATGAATTAGTTCACAATCAACTACTAACATTAACATTAAATTAGGGAAAAAATTAAAAGTCAATACACACGCTGCATGAAAGTGAATTAATTCATAAACATGTAAATGACGAGTAAACCACATCTATACATAATTGAAATACTAGATAGCCAATATAACGACATAGGAATGCAAGGGAATCAATGCAAGAATGGAAAAGATTCTCATTAATATTGTTTCGAATTCACATACATGTACAACAAGCTCATTAGAACCCAATAGTGGGATGAGAGCAGTTCATATCATCTTCATAACATAGCACTAACCTCACAATCCCTCCACCTATAGGCTACCAAGAGTGAAGACTTCCAACTCTATTGTAGCTACGACAAACACCCTCTAAAATTTGGTATTGTTTTGGAGCCTACTATGGATCTTGAGCTCATTCATTGCTTATTCATTTTATGGTTGATCGATGCTTTGTTGAGTATTCTAGTCTTCTTCTCAGTTTGTTAGTGTTAAATTCACCTGCTCACACATGTTCAATCCATAACAAGTTCATGAGTGCACTCTTTTATGCAAGCTTGAACATGCATAGCACAAGTTCATCAAGACAGTGCCTATGGAAAGTTCAACCTATGCTGATAGTCAGTGCACATTCTCATAGAAAATATCTCACTTTTGGTCACGATTGTCCTTCTAGTTTGGTGAGTTTTTCAAACTGTCACTTTTGCGCATCTTCGCTTTCAGTAGTGTCGCTTTCATGTTTATGATGATTTTGATTTTTTTTTCACTTTAATATGTGTCATTTTCATGATATATCATTCTGGCATGTGTCACTTCCAATGTTTCTCGCATTTTACAAGTGTCATTTGCACTTTCCTCTTATTATCGCAAGTGTCATATTTTGAGAATGGAAAGCATTGCACATCGTACATATGTAGTTTTGGTTTGTTTCAAGGGGTAACCTTGGTGATAATGAGTCATTATTATCATTTAGACATGTATGAAACTCATTCTCAAATTTTCAAGCACTATTGCACAAGTGTCATCACTGTCGTCACAAAGTTTACCTTTACTGTCACACTTGGGGAAAGTTGTCACAATGTTGTTACATTGAGGGAATTATATTGTTAATGTTTTATGAGTGATTAGTTGTGTCATGAACCATTTTAAATGTGTGATCATTCTCATGTTTTGTCCTTGTTCACTTTGGCATTATTGATCCCACACTTAGCCAAATCTAGAAAACTTCTTGACTGAGCAACCTAGCCTCACTCAACCTTCCTGAACTGTGCACTGCACAACTTTAGCCCTCAAGCCTAGACCTTGCCTCTTGGAACTGTGCAATGTGTATTCCTTTCCTTCTAGAATTGTGCACTACATAGTCTCAGTGCTTATTCATGACCCTTGAGCTCCAAAATGATGTAGTTTCTGCCTTCAGTCAACCTCCTATAAGCACTATGCAGTCTCATGCAACAAGCCTCAACCTTGACCTCTTGAACTACGCAACTTCACAAGCCCTAGACCTCTGTCCCTTTGGAACTGTACATTGGGTAACCTCAAGCCTTAAGCTTGAGGCCTGGCCTCCTGAGCCCCTCAACTGCACAGTTGTCTTGCCCTGCCCTGCCTGAACCAGTGCATCGCAAAGTCTCAAGGCTTAGTCCTAGCCCTTGACCTCTTGAGTTGCTCAAATTTGCAATACTTGATCCAATATCTTAGCCCAACACCTAGTTCTAGCTCAATTAATGGTTTTCATGACACATGTTAGACTACGGGTTTATTAGACTAATGTCATTTTGTCATGAGTGGATTTCAGTTGCAACTATCATATCATATTATGATAGGATGATGATGAAGGAGATGAAGAAGGAGACCCTGCTAGAAGATATGTTTGTAATTGTAAAGACAAATTGACCAATTAATAAAGACAAAGGGACACCATATTGCAACAACAATTGGGAATCAAGATCATAGTGAAGACTCCCTACCTTCAAGCCTTATGGAGGAGGAAGAAGAAGAACATGTACCACCTTTCAAAAAAGACTCAAAGATAGCAATAACAAGAATGACTTGACATTGCCATATCATCATGCCGTCCATGTCATCAATATCTTGTCATGTTTTGTCAAGGTTTTGTGTCATCATTGGCCACATCATTTGTGGATTATGTAATTTCAATGTATGAGAAATGTAATGGAAAGTGGAAGTCCATGAGTCATCTATAGAATGTGAAAAGTCATTAAGGAGTCAAAAGGTCATAGAGAAGTCAAACAGTCATGAGGGTAGTCCAAGAGTTAGAAGGGAGGTGAATGCCCAACCCATTTGTTATATATACACCCTTATAGCTCATGAAAATGAATTTTCACCTTGGATCCTCCTACTAGGCCTTAGAGAGAAAAATGGTTCTTTTGGAGGAGTAAGTGATTACTCTAACACTCCACTATTGGAGCAAGTGGTGTTCACTGTACTGATGTATCTTGGAAATTTTACTTAATTATGAAGTTCATTGAGCCAACACACTTTCATGCGTATGTCGTAAGTATTGTAAGACAATTCTTTGAATGTTTGCGATGTATGTTGTTTTCATCTGTACTAAGGAAATTGAACTATTTTGATGGATTTGGTACTTATCTTGTTGAAGGTGTGGTGTATGTGTTTTAACAATTGTTGCTTCTATGTGAACTATTTCACTAGTTGTCCAACGATTCATTCATATGTATATGCTCGTGTGTCTTTACTAGATTAATACTATTACTTTTATTTTAAAGGGTCACTTTTCTCTCCCTTTCGGTAGAAGAACCTTGATACATTCTACATCCGAACATTCCACAATGCATACTCACGTCTTCATCTGAAATTACATGTGTATTACTCTCTTGTGCTGACCATTGTATCCAAGGAAAATATCTAAGAACATATGGAAGCCAGGGCTTATTTATGGAGGGAATCCCACACCAAATGATGTGAAGTCTTATGATTACCTGGGTGTCCTTGAAATAATTAATCAACTAAGAATGAAAGCCTAATGAATCAATTGCAGACTTTTCTAATTGATTCCTTTAACTTTGTTATGAATTTCCTGAAGCAAACACGGATTGGGATTTCCTTAAAAAAAAGTTTGAACGTTTAGTTCATATGTATTTTCATGGTAAATCTGAACCCCCTGATGTTTCTACTTCTTGAACTCTTATAAATCATGAGACATGTCTAATTTCAGAGGAGGAACCTACAATTCCTTTTGTTCCTTGTCCTCCTCCTTTTTCAGTTTCAATGTGGGTGCCTCCTTGCGATGATGTCGAAGTTGGGAAATCTAAAAATAAAATAGATGATTCGTCTCTTCAACTTTCATTCATTTCTTATGATCCATATCTGATGGAGGAAACCTTGGAATGGTTTATGGAGCCTAGGGTGAAGGCTAATTCTTCCACCCCTCAAGATGATACTAGCATTCATAACCTCAATCCTGAATCTTGTTCCACTAAAAGTGTGACTTCTTTAAGGGACATTTTTCATCCTCTATTATCTACATGCCATGCCTCTTTATACCGTGATCTGCTTGATCAATATTCTCCACCAACTAGTTCTTCACACTCTCTTGATCTTTGAGCTGCTGGTTCAAATTGCGATTACGTACAAGGTGGTCATATTATATAGATAGAGGAGTAGAAAAGTGAGGATTCTTTCAATCTATTTTATCTTTTTCAAAGACCCCCATACCAAGATGATGCTCTTCCATTCTTGACTGATTTTGAACCTACTAATATCGGCAGTGAATCAAATGAAATATGTTTTTTTAATCAATCTAAACACTAGTACAAAATGGCTAATTAGTTACTAAAAGAATGACTAAATTTTGCATATAACCGACTAATTTTCAGTCGATGACCAATAGTAACTAATTTACAGTATCTTATAACGTGACCAACTTTTAGTAATTTTTAGCTTAGTCATTAATTGGTTGTCTCAATTTTAACGTCTAGTAGTATATTTAGTCATAAATTTAGTCATTAATTGCCACAATTAATGACCAAATACACAACAAAATATAATACTATATAATCACCCAAGAAAACCAATTAATGACTAAAGAAATAGGACCAAAATGTTAGTCATATTATAAGATACTGTAAATTAGCTACTAATAGTCATATATATGAAAATTTTAGTCGTTATTTGAAACCAATTAATGACCAAAGAAATATGACTAAATTTTGGTCGTGTTATAAGTACTATAAATTAGCTACTAATAGTCGTATATATGCAAATGTTAGTCATCATTTGTAATCACAAATTTACCATTTACAATAGTCATTTATATTTTTTTGGTAACTTCATATTCTCTATATAAGTGACTGATTTAGTTGTTTATATTCATTTCATCTACTTTTATTAATAATCATTATAAACAACTAATGTAGTCATTGTATATTCATTTTATTTATATCATTATTAATCAATATAAGTTACTAATTTAGTAGTTTTATATTTATTTTATGTGTTCATTATTAATCAACATAAATGATTAGTATGATTTTGTGACTATATTAAAAAAATATCATACAATATTCATGCCCATATAATATGAAAACATACAACACAAATGTTCACAGTAAAGTTTAATTGTCTCTTTAACTAAAATGGCCACGACCAATTAAAATTTTTTAAATAGTACAAAAGGTGAAAAGAAAGTGACTAAGCATTATCTTAAGTTTTTGAAACCTAGAACTTTACAATCTCAAAGCATCAGAATGATGCAACTAACATATCACTCAAATTCTTACTTAATCCAACAAAGGGATGGGATATATAGAACTTAAAAATGTCAAACATTTGTGTACCAAATCTAACAGTAAAACATAACTCTCTTGACATTTTCTTTCAGATCTAGAAAGGGTCAAACACTTGTTCTTGTAGGTACACGAGTGCTTTGAGAACCTGAACTAGTTGGAGTCATGTGACTACTAGGAATACCACTAGATAAGGAACTGTTGTTTGATGTTTCTGACTCCATATAAAATTGAGCCCAAAATGTAGTGAGACGGGCATAATACGCTTGGGGTACCTGTACATAATAACAAATAAAATATATGTCAAGGAAAATCCCTAAATATATGAGCCAAGTATATATTTATGATTTAGCATTTGAGACCTACCTATAGAAATTAATCATGTGCATCTCACATATCTGCCACAAACCAATAGATACAATTCAATAGGAACCCAATAAAATATACAAGACATTAATATTTTTCTAAATTTATTTCAATTTAAGAACAAAAATCAACTCCCAATTTTCAACTAGATGAGCACAAACATCATTTTTTCGAAACAAAAAAACAACCATTGCTCAAGAACTAGCATTATTTGAAATATTAATTAATATTTACCTTAAAACCAACTATGACTACATATCTATTTATATTTTACATTTATAACTTTCAACTCTTATCCTACTGCTTAAACATGAATTTTGCAACCTGAAACTATAAAATTTTCAATATATAACTCAAAAACCAATAAGCAGAGTAAAATTCCAAACTGATAAGAAACACACTAAAAGTGAATTATAAGATTTTGAAAATAGGTTATCTAATCTACACAATGCATTAGGGGTAAAGGAGATGAGGTAGAAATCTATGTGTAACATAGATTGTTGGTTAAGGACTACAATCCATTGGTTGTGAATTTGTTTTCATCCCAAAGAACGTGATAATGGGAAGATCTATGAGTTCCCTATAAACATCATAAACATAGATCGATTAATCTTCCAGTCAACATGTTCATTTATGCTAATTTGGAAAACATAATAACATATTACCCTTAGAAGATATCAACCTATTATCCAACCAAATGGAAAATGAAATATCAATGGTTCCTGAGCACCAACATAATTGCAAAGGTAAAAGTCAAATTCTGTTGGATGTCAAATTTTGGAGTCAATTACAGTCCCCAATATATCATAAAAAAGGGCCATAATCACTAGCTCTTCTGTAAAATAAAAGGAAGCTTACAATAGAATTATGATCAATAGAGGACTATCATACACAATATGTGACAATTGATAGTTGTGTATTCCATAACAATTATCTTTTGATCTGGAAATATGGTTCTACTCTTGTCTATAGCATTTCGGTCTCGATGGTTGTTTGAAAAGAGCCTTGTATGGTGACATTTTTGAACCACCACAAAAGTAATCAGAGGTTGATAATTTGGTGCAAGAGATGCAGAGGTCCGGAATTACCACCACAGAGATTCAAATCACTGCATGGATATAGTCATTTCAAGCTGGATAAGATGGATATAGGGATAATCCCACAATTAGAAAAAAATTGGATTTTAAACCATGAATTTTGAATGTAACATTGCAAGGGTTATCTTATAGTTATAGATAAACAATGAATTTGTAAAATATAAGGCATAACAAGGATTTTAAGATGATCTTCCTCAAACTAAAAACAATGAAATTTGATAATTTGCAAAAAGTAACCTTAAAAGCATAATTATCTTTATGCACATTCCCAACCTTATGAAGGAACTTATTTCTCTCTAGGCACTGAAGCCAATCAATACACTTATTGATCCTATGGTGAAAAAGTATGGTGCTTCCATTAATTACATATGGAATTTGGGGGTTCTCTTCCTCCCATTTTTTCACAAATTATAGTGCATGGTTCTTTGTTCATTATTTTGGATGGCGCATGAGTGCCATGTAATCATATAGACCCTGTGTAAACAAATATGTCATTGTGCTGGGAAAGTTGGATGGTTTGGAAAGACACTACTTGTTCTAACAATGACAATTTAATGACTAGCAATTAACTCTGCTCATGGAAGCTAACAAATTTTTAATGTCTTAACTTTCCCTATTTTGTCTCATACCTTTATCTCTACAAATTTTATCCTTTTTTATTTCATCTCTACATAAGGAAACAAAATTGAAAGTCATTATACCTTGTCTCGACATGAATTATAGACTTGTTTTGTCATAGTTCCATAATTATGCCCTCACCTGCAAGGAGTATTATATAATTCATAGATTTCCCAAACATAAATTATTAAATTATCTTGAAAGAATTCAAGAAAATAATAAGTGATACATATCTAAAATGCCATGAAGACTTACATGTATTTTAGATGGGTGGACTCATAAAAGTATCCATAGTTGATGAAAAAAATGCATGACTAGAAAAACTTTGTGGAAGGGAAATTGATACCTCAACCTAGTTAGTTTTGTCTATAAAAATCATCTTTTGAATATCCACATAAAGCAAATTTCAACTTCCAAAGAAATTCAAATATTTAGAAAAGGTGGCATACCTTGGTTATTTGGAAACTTTGTATTTAACTCTGTTGTCATCCTAGCCACGCGAAACTTCTCAATAGACCCTAGAAACCTTTCTAAACTTCCCATGTGTAAAAATCCATTCCCATCTAGACCACCTCCATTACAGGTAGTGAATTGTGCATTCAATGGCATTGGTGGGCTAGAGGAGAACACTCCAATAATAGGCACTACATAATCTTGATTAAAGCTCATGTTTCTCATGGATGAGACATCCAATGAGGATGGATGTATGAATGCGGGCACTTCAATAACCCTTTCAACCTAACTGATGTAAGCAATTGGGTCTGTTTTCAATTGGTTGCTTCAAATGCAGGGCATAAAAAACATTGGATTGCAGAAATGTGCACATACTAAGAACGAGAATGTAAGCTAGCTTTGAAATCTAAGTTTTGACTAAGAATAATTTGTTAAACACCGTGGGAATTAATTCTAAAACAATTTGCTATTATTATTCATCCTATAATATTAGATGAGAGATCTAGGGTCCCAACTTGTGTTAGACTGAGGTGTCGTAAATGGACATGTTCCTCATTCTCATGTTATCCATGATGATGAACCAACACATAGATGGTTAAATTTTACATTATCATGGACAAGTTCCTCATTCTCATGCTATCCATGATAACGAACCAACACATAGATGGTTAAATTTATGTTATTTGACCTTAATCTACGTGTTGAGATGGTATGTAGTTTTTCATATATTGCATATTACTGCAACTTCCTGAGCAACAAAAAAAGTATTTAGGAGGCAAAATGGATTTTATTTTAATAATCGAATAAAACTACTACAATGTAGGTTAAATGTGTTGAGGTGTTCAAAGAGTTTTATAAAACAAAAACTAAACATTGGAAGCTTATATGGATATATTCATTGGGAACCTGAAATATTATTTGGAAGTTTGATCCTAAGCCAATAGAACTTATTGTGACAACTTACCAAGTCTTGTAATTTTGCATTGTTGGTTGTCCTGACTTTTGGATTTTTATTCTTTATTAGTGATACTTACTTTTAAGTTTAAATGTGCAATAAAAATATGTGGTTTATAGAATGATCAAATATAATACTTGATAGCTAAAATGTTGTATTTTGTTGTTGCTTTTCAATTTGTCATCTATGAATTCACTAACTTTTTGTTATGATACTATTGAAAACTTATTTCATCAGCATTTGCACATTTTTTGTTCAATGCGTCTAAGAGGCTAAGTTACTATGAAATCAAGTCTGAGTTGAATTTGACCGATGAAGATATTGTCAGGTTGTTGCACTCCCTTGCATGTGCAAAATAAAAAATACTCAATAAAGAACCAAACACAAAAATTGTGGCACAAACAAATTATTTTGAATTCAACGGAAAATTTACCAACACAATGAGGAGAATAAAAGTTTTAGTTCTAATGCAATAAAAATATTGGCATCGATTTTCTCATTTAAAAACAAATGATTATGATCAAGGTACACACATTTCTTTTCCTTTTCTAATTGATTGCAGATTCCTCTTCCACTAGTGGATGAGAAGAAAAAATTTATTGAGGATGTAGATAAAGATCGACGTGATGATATTGATGCATCAATTGCAAGAATCATGAAGAGCCTAAAAGTTTTATCTCACGATCAACTAGTGATGGAGTGCATTGAGAAACTAGGATGGATGTTCAAGGTACGTCCTCTGTAGGATGATACATTTAGTTAGCATAACATCAAGTGAGTTAAATGAATAACTCTATTTCCAAAATAAATTTTCCTACTGATTGACTAATTGAAACAAACTTGTGTTGATTAACCTGATTTCAAGGCAATCAAGAAGAGAATTGAAGATCTAATTATAAGGGAATACTTGGAGAGGGACAAAGATAATTCTAATATGTTCAAATATTTGGCTTGAACTACTAGTGCGATGTTGTTTCTACAAGATTTTTTAAGCTTGCTTCATACGACAATTCATATATTGACTTTCTCCTAGGTGCTTGTATTTATACCATATAGTGCTTCCAATGTCGGTGATGAGCTTATTAAAAAGAATCACTGCTCACTCAAACATTGAAGGTTGTAGAGATCCTTAGAAATGGGTTTGGACACCATGAGGGTTTCCACAGAAGGATATCGTGAAACTTCACTGTTTGCTTATATGGTCACTGAGCATTTCATTTTTTTATTTGGATGGTTGGTAAACATGCATGTGGTGCAGGTGGAACTTGGACATGTTTCCCCTTTGTTTAAATAGTGAAGGATGCAGTGTCGACAATTCCCAAGTTATTTAGTGAATGTTTAACTTAAAGTTAATATTAATTCTCTCTCTTCAATATCTCTTGAAATATTCTAGCTTAGGAAAAGATCACGAGCTTGTTCACTAGTGATTTTACCATCCTCAGTGTCCACCTCAGAGTAAACCTTGGTATACTTTTGAGCATCAGACTACATCATCCTTGGCAAGGATAGTTGGGTGTTTCCTCTCCGGCTTGAAGTTGTTACACCAAGTCCAATAGATAAAGGCACAATTGATGTGCTCTGTGGTTTATCTAGCTAATTGTGCTTAGCCAGAGCTGGTGCAGGTGTAGTTGGTTCTTGTATAAGAGCCATAGAAGATAAAACATTGTTGATTGAATACAGTGGTTGGGAAGCTACAATCTGTTTATATTGAGAGGGGGTAGCAGAAGAAACATCTCCACAAAACATTGAAAATGAAGAAAAACCATTTCCATCAACAAACATGACTTTAACATCACTTAGTCCCACAGGCAAGTTGCATTTGATGTTACCTTGGAACAGTTTTGATGGTACTGATGGAATTAACCCTTCTTGAGATGTTGAACTCGCTTGCCTGAGACCATCTTTCTTGAGTAACAAGGGATCATTTCCTCCTAATTTTAACACCCTGCGTAGCAAAAACATTGCTAATAGGTCCAGCGGAAGTTGGTCTAGTAATCTTTGAACCTGGCCACTATACCAAGCCAATAGAAATTTGTGCCCACTAACCTATTGTACCAAATCCAAGAATTCCCATGGAAACTCCTTGCAAAGGGGTTGGTGTTGGAATAATCGGTGGAGACACAGACCCTAAAAACTGATTATTCTAGCATCTAATATGGAAGGCTAAAGTTATTGACCTTTGACCATTGTTGGGGTCCAAGAATCAATTATCATATTTCTCATTACTGATAGGTTGGATGAGAATGTTCATTCTATTCTTTTGCACAGATTTCTGGTCACCCAAAACCATTATATCTAATTGTGTGGTGAATATCGTACAGTTTTGGAACCTCTACTAGTGAGTAGAAACTGATTCCCACTATCCAAGAGGAATTAAAGAGGATAACTCTTTTGTATAGTCTTCTCATGAATCAGTAAGTATTTATTCTCTTGATTAATGCTAGATTCTCATATGGTGTCATAAAAAATTTGTAATATTATTCTCTTCAAGGCTTACGATGAAGTCTCTGCAAATCGACTAGAGAACCTTGGATATGGCTAGTTGTTGGTGGAGTAAATTTATACTCTCTTATCTCTCAACTCATTCAATTCAAGGATTAGTTTGATAGTGAGCGACATACCCAGTAGTAGAGGCAGAATAATATCCAATAGTAGTTTATGTCAATGAAACAACAGTAGATTCAGTTATAAGCATCTACTTCAAGCACATCTCTGACCAAGTAATTTCCCTCGGTAGCTCTAATGACTTGTCCTCTAATGGAAGACCCTTAAAAAAAGAGGGGAAGAAACATCGGGGACCTTCTAGCTAGCTCTGTGAGGGGAATATATATAGAGTGAGATACAATAAGTGACTCGATCGACAAAGGAGGACGAGGTATGAGGTATGTTCCTCCCATTCATTCCCGTTAAGTTTGGGGTAGACTTATATAACTTCACGGGTGGACTTATCTACATAGGTATCATTCTGTTCAATGGTTCATATACAACTAATGATAGATAGACTATTCACATGGTCATTAATATTTCTAGTAAGTTTGGGGCTCACTACTTCACTCGATGGTTCTGTACTAGAATGGTTTGGTACTAGACTAGATGATTGGTAAAGTGGGACAACAAGCACTCTTCGAGGATCTCGCTACCCCATTGAAAAATAATGTGGTCGTCTAGATCATACCTGTGAAACCACAAACCACTAACTGAAACCCTATCACCTATACATTGATTAGACCAAAACCCATCAAAGCCATGCAATCGATCGAGATACCCACATCGAGCAACCCACTTTCACTCATATCAATTGGGATGCACCAATTCCTACAACCCATGAGACTCTGGTCTGAGCTCCCAAGCAACCCAGTCACTAGCCACTCTTTATATCCTCTAGCTCCGACCATTATTCCTACATATCCCCACTCGTATAGGTCTACGTGGATCGTAACCCTATTAAATGCTGGACCGGGCAGGACATCATGTCCCCTAACTCGCTAGTTCGAACTAGAGCTTTACTTAGTAGCTTATGACTTTGGTGGGCTAGCTATGGTAGTAGCTGGTGGCTTGCTGGGTCTTTATCTTGAAATTAGAATCTCACTCTTGAAAACCAAGTTCGCTCTCCCGAGCATAATAATCTTCCTCTCTAGCATCCGGCTCTTTATTTCGATCACGATAATATAGAACTGCATCACACCCATCACGATCATAAGAATATTAAGCTCACTTATGAAGATATGGATCTCGAGAATCAGACACGGTATCTAGATTTGTATATGGATATGTGTCTAGGAAAGGTAATGGCCCTGCTCTCTATGAATCGTGAACTGTAGGTGGATCTTTGGATGGGATACAGTTGGAACAAAGGGTGGGGAATAAGATGAGAGAATTAGGCAAAATGAATGACACGCAAGACAAGGGCCCTCTCTGCACCACATGTTCCATCTAGTGTAGAGTTCATTGGGACCATCGGGTGATGAGATACAAACATCAGGATGTAGCAACGTGTCTCAGGCTATGGAATATCTTCCTGGAAGATCAATGATTTCTCCTTTCTCTTATGTAATGATGAGGGGTAAAAGTGTGACATATGTAGGGAAAGCACTATTGATTGATCTCGCTCTATAGACCTACTGACCAATTGCGTTATAACCAATTGCATTATATACCCAATTGCATTTCTTCTTGAAAAACTTCCGGTCCTTTCCATATTGATTGATGAATCTAATTCATGTGTTAATGTTGTGTGGATAGGTTATTTCACATCGGGCAACGTCTTTTAAGTGGGCGACGAAAATAAAAATTTAGATACTGTGTCTACCTAACTAAATAAACAAGGGAGTCACTTAAGCAGCTATGAAATTGTAGTTTTACTTTTTGGAAGTGTCCTCTTGTTTCATTCAATGCCCAACACTTTTATGGTAGCTCGATGTGTTCCCTTTTATGTAATAAAGGACTGAATGAATGACCAAATTGATTTTGTTTCATTTCATGGCCACCCTCAAAACAAGTTATTTTTTTTCTTTTAAGTACAGGCAGGTTATCCTTTATTTTTTTTTTTTTTAAATTTTATTACAACCTTAATGAACTCTAAGGCTTAATGAACCCTAATGCAATATATGCTTTGAGAAAAAGAGATGAATTAGACTTTATTATAATATCAAAACCCAACTTGCTTTGCCTAACTCTCTTTCTTGATTATTCACTGCCAAGTAAAGTAAATCTTCTGGAAACATGTCAAAATATAATTTCAATCACAAATACAAACGTAATGGAATACCTATGTAACTCGAGTCACAGAGTGACTCTCATTAAGACCTTGGAACAACATCGAAAGACGAATGTTTGGTTTTTGGGCAGTGTTTGCTTCTCGCTATACATAAAAAAATATACCGCATGAACATAACCTATGGAGATTAGTGAGCATATACGAAAGGAGTAAACGAGACTTGGAATTTAAAATCCTTATTGTCGGTCAAAATATTTGAATGATCATTATAAATCGTTTATGTAGATGTGCGGAACATGGCCAATGATGTAGATGATTTGGTGAGTAAAATGGAACATGATGGCAATGCTGCCGTAGTGAGGGTTGGAAAGGCTGACGGACTGGGCTGGTGGCAGTCCTCCCAAAAGGTGACATAGGCTATGTAATGCGCTAGTGAGCTCTGGTCTCAACGTGCTGGTCCCATATTGAAAATTTGAACCACCTCAAAGATAAAAAATCGAGGGCATAAAAGGTTGGGTCTGCACGCTGCAACTGCATACCCTCGAAAGCTCTTTTTCCACTCTTTAAAACGTTTTGATACAACGACGATTTTGTAGGATGCTCATTTCCTTCAATAAACAATGAAGTTTTTGTTTTCTTTTCTCGGTGCAGCTTTATAGATTGTAGTTGTAGACTTGTGGATATTCTTCTTTGGATCATGGAAATGTAGTTCTGATACCACTTTTTGTTTTGGGAGAGAGAAAAAATATATATATAGAAAATAAAATTACCAAATACCCAAACAAGCTACTGCTAGAATCAATTAATTCATGCTTCTTATACAACTTAGGTCCCGGAGGCACATACTGCTGAGAAGTTCCCACACTCGTTTGCATTGTAGGACCTCTGATGCACGCTGAGGGAAGAATGAGAGATGGTGTAGCTATAATGGGTGATGAAATTTGAGGTGCAGGAATTTGAGATGTTGTTGGTCCAAACAAAGTTGCCCTCACAATATCTTGTGTCAACTCACAACCACTCTATGCTACTATTAATAGCTTTAAAGCATTGTAAAATTGTGCCCTTCCAAGGAAGCATGTGCCATTCTGATAAGAAAGCATCCATATCTGTAGAGTGCATAGACATAATGATTAAATAATGAAAAAGGTAGAGGGATCATCCAACTTCAGATCTAGCAATGCACGTTTAGTCAATGCATATTGCTCTTTCTCAAGATTATATTAAGCCAAGGTCCCAACATCACACCAATTTAAATTTGCATAATCAAAGAATCCTTGAACAAAGAGAATTTAAACCCCAGAAACAAAATGAATTGTCAAATTGAGAATCAAGTGTTTTATTAGTTCTTACGCCAGCTATGTTATTATGCATGTGCATATATTGAAGTTTATTGAGTCCTAATGGGATACCATTGTAATTTAGAGTCTAAAGCTATAACTGATTGAATAATATGATATATCCAGTCAAAAGATCAAAGAGATGTCAATGTTCATAAAGATCACTCAAGGAAACAAGGAAAAAGAACATCATGCTCTGAGCGCTTTTCAAATCCTTCAATTTAGAACATAAGAAAGAAAATTAAACCAACTACACAATCAGAAACTCTGCCAAACTATTATAAGAGTTCAACCTATCTTTAATACAAATTTCATTTCCAATAATGTAATTGTGCGGCTAGTGCATTTGAAGCTAAATTCGTGAAAAAACAAAATAGAAATAACCTAATTTCAGGTCAACTTCCATGAATCATAATTTTCCAGAAAATCTTAAAAAGCTGGTAGATTGCTTAAAGAAATCAAATTCTACGAAGGAATTAAAGGAGAGAAAGGGTACCTATGAAAGTATTTGCTCGGGCAAATTGGACCCCTGAAAAAAGACCAAGGCTTCAGAACCACTGATCCTTCCATCGTGGTCCAAATTTGCTCAGCGAAAATAGACTTTGAACAAATCAATATTTTGTTGGTGAGCCATTGAAGAGATTCTCCCCAATCTGTTGATCCCTCAATGCATTTAAATGGTTAACCATGAAACCCTAATTGCGAGCGAATCACTGCAACATTTCATGTGAAAATATAGAACAAATTTGCAGCGAAGACATTAAAAATGAATCAATTCTAAAATGAATTCTAAAAATGACAATTGTTCTAGAGATCCTAAAGATAAATCCAGCCACCTCTACCTGTTTCCATATAGCCACATAGCAGATTGGAGATTGGTATATGTGTGATGCCTTGCCCAACTACTGTTCTTGCCTTTCCTTTTTTCTTCAACTCCTCAACATTCATTGGAATACACTAGCATAGCCCTAAGGCGAGAAGAGTAGAAATTGAATTTTTAATTTGGATGATCCTTAAATTTCTTAATCATAATTTTTTTATTATAAATGTTAAAAACTTTATATTTTATGAATATATAAAAATGTATGGAATGTGAATTTTTTTTTTTTTGGTAGGTAAGCACTCACGGGGGATTTGAACCAATGACAATGTATAGAATGTATATTTTCTTATCTTTTTTTTGGTAGGTAAGCACCCATGGGGGATTTGAACCAATGACCTATTGCAAGGAGTGCCTTAACAATACACCCATTCACTGTCAATCCAAAGCCCCATGGGCATATTTTCTTATCTTTTCATATACTTATTTCAAAAAATTATATTTTTTATTTTCTAAAATTACAAAATAACTAACCATGTTGTAAGTTATAATTTTAAACAAATTTGGATTTTATATAATTAAACTAAAAAAATATAAATATTTTTTATTAATGTTTAATTATTTAATATTATGGGTTTCCATGTTATGAAAACAAGTGAGATTTAGTTTTATAATTATTAAATCAAACTTTAAAACTAAAAATTAACTTTTACCAATGTAATCTTTTATAACCAATTTGGATGTAGTTCATTGTTATGGTAGTAAAAATGAATATCATGAGTTCTTCCTTCACCCTCTGTGACCAATTTGGTTGTAGTTCATTGTGATGGTAGTAAAAAAAGAATCTTATGAGCCTGGTCCCCGCCCACACATTGGTATATTTCTACTCAAGGCACCATTGATATTTCTCCATGAATCGGTAATATTGTACCAAGAAGCACCATAATGTATTGCATTTCTATTTTCCACAATTGCACAAGCACCATCAATCCTTATACATGAGCATTTTTCTCCTATAGTGTTGAACTAAATGTGGCAAGGCCCTCTTGTGGCAACAAGAATTTCCTAGACCCTCATCCCCCCTATCACAATATATCTTAGAATTTGTCATGTTGGTGTGTGGTATCCATAGTAAGCATATAGGAGTGTAGGGGAACACAACCTCATAGACAATGTGAAGCCAAGGGGAAAGGTTTGTGCATTGAAGAGGGAGTCCTCAATTACATAGATGTGGTTTTCTAATATTTTGCATTAATCAAATGTATATTTGAGGGGGAATTCAAAAAAAAAAAAAAAAAAAAAAAAAAAAAAAAAAAAAAAAAAAAAACTTGGCAGGATTTTCAACCACAAGGGTTGATTCAACTTCGAATTTTGATACTTTGTGTTTACTCACTTTAATGTCATTACATATAACTAATAATTTTCAAGTCCTTGTCTCATTTCATCTCATTTTATTTGAATTGTGAAGTGACTAAGCCTTGAACCCCAAATCCTCATAGCTAAGATTTGCAAAGTATTCATTACCTCATTTCCTCCCATTTTACTTCAGTTAAATGGAGTGACTAGGCCTTGACCCCCAAACCCACACAAATAATCTTTGCACACTAAAAAGCCTCTCTCTCCCTAGTATTGCACTTGGTTTAGATATATTTTTCTTAGACGAGAAGTAATGCCTCACTAAATACCTTACATGTTAACTTAGCATCCGATCCCATTACATTTTCCAAGCATTAAGGATATTAATAAAATTTCAAAATTCAATTTCACACTCATTTGATGTAATCACCATGTTCATCAATTTGATTTAAATACAAACAAATGTAAGTAATTCTATTAATTTGTTTCATTGATTCTAAATTATCAAGTGAGAAAAATGCAGATGCATCTTAAATTTAAGTGGGAAAATGAAATTCCAAATGAGAAGGCCCCAAAACTTTTACTTTTTAAGTTATCAAAGGTTATAAATGCTTTAATATTTTTCAAAAAGAAAGGTAGTTGAATTTTGCAAGCTATTTTTTTCTCAAATTTATTTTTATTTTTATTTTTTTCATTGTATATGTCTAGTCTAGATCCATTTTAACTTTGGACCGAGAGGGATCAAATCTCTTTTCACTCTAAAAGAGATGTTTGCACCTTAAGAAAGATTTGATTCCTTCGTCTTGGCACTTGGACGTAGATCCAGAGTTAAGATGGATTTAGATCGGTTTAATTATTAATTGTAGTTATAGTTATAATATTTTTTTTACAGAGTCAAAATGTTAAAGAGGACATCAAAACATCTCTACCATGGGGGAGGAATTCAATAATTATGGATAAAACCTATAGGCCCATGGATTAATTGCAAATAGAGAAATGGGTGTGGAGTGTCTGACTAGAGTGAGGCGTAGTTTTGACGAAGAGTGAATGGGCTCTGGACACTGTTAGGCTCTGATATCCTTGTCAAAATGAAAAATAAGATTAAATGATAACCATGAGATTTTTATTCACATGGTGTATATTTTTTAAGTATAGAGATTGTCACCGTGATAATCCCTTTAAAGACACACAACTACCCATCAAATATGTTATTTTAGATGAGATGTTGTTTTCTTAATATCAGACCCATATGAAGGAGGAGGAGTTGGTGGATTATGCATTGGAGGAGTGGCTTTTCAACAAATTTGGGCTAGCGCAAGGATTTTATCCATTCACATTTAGAAGTTAGATGGAAAGGTCATCATGCCTTGATTTTCGAGCCGACTAGGTCTTTAGAAAGAAAAGTTAATAATTTAATAGGGCAATCATCTAGCGATTCAGAGGCCCTAACCCCTGATCCAATTGCGCATTGTTTGGGTCCTCCAGTTTTGGATAGCCCAAGGCTCGAGGCAGTTTGTGAGGGGTTGCAATACTCGTCTTGGGTTTCTATAGCTTTGAGTTTGGTTTCCCTTTCATCCTAGATATTAGAGAAAGACATGCAATGTGTTATGAATTTCTTATGGTTTTAAGAAGTTTCAGAAGTTACGAATTTCTCTAATTTGTTTTTTTGTTTGTCCTTCATCTCAAGTGCCATTGGCCTTGCTCTCCTTGGATGAGCTGGTGAAGGAGAGCCTTGCCCAATGATGAAGGAATGTCAAAATGATGTTGAGAATATCTAAATCCATCTGCAGTGTACTTAAAATTTAGACACAAAAGGGTATTCATATTTTTAACACTGTAGATGGATTCAAAGACACCTTTGTCTCTAAGTTTTAACACTGCATATGGATTCAAAAACCACTGTAGTGAAATTAAACACTTCAGTATCAAAATTGCAATTTTCTATTTCCAAAGTGACAGAATTAATAATTATTAACATAAATGACTAGTTCATATACTTATTGTACTTATTATTTGGTCATATTTTTATTCTTGGATTATAGTAGTAATTTACGTTAAACATTATTAATTATTTTATTTATTTATTTTAAATTTAATTTTAATTCAATTAATTAATTAATTTAATTTAATTTAATTTAATTTTTATTTAATTTAATTCAATTAATTTATTAATTTATTTTATTAATTATTATTATTTATTATTTATTTATTATTTTATTATTTTATTTTATTTATTTATTTTTTTCCAGTTATTATCTAGTCATATATTTTAGTCATGGACCAAATTAGTCATTTCAGTTAGTCACTTTTAGTTTGGTCACTTATTATTTAGTCATATATTTTATCCCTAAGCTAAATTAGTCATTTTTCGTTCGGTCACTTAAAATTGCTCAAATTTAGCAGTAATTCACTTGAAATAATTGCGGTGACTAACTCTTTTAGTCACCTAGTCACTAATTTCATCATTTTATAATAGTGAAAGTCTTGAAAAACCACCATTCTAATGATGATGACTCCTTTGACATATGTGATGATGGACCCCCAAGTGCACCAACTTATCTTCCAATGTCTCATCCAGAATCCTTCAATCAAAGAATATGTTCTTATGGAAACTTCGTCTCCATCTCAATATCCCTTGTACTCTACCATTTTTAATGCATCAACTTGCGATAAGGATACTCCTTGCTCTTCAAGTTATTCATCTGATCAGTTAAGTTCTTAGTTGACACAAGGTAGTGAGGACATCTATGATGAAAAAGGAAATAATCAAATCATCGAGTATCCATTCTACCCCTTGTCATTTGCAATTCTGCATGAAGAAAATTCTTCTGTCTAGGTTACTCATGAAATTTACCCACTATATTCATTCTTACATGTGTGTTTAGAAGAATCTTTATACTTGAGTAATCTGGTTGTTGAATTTGTAAAATCTGGTCAATCAGTGATAGACATGGCTGTCATCGGGTTAGTAGTGGTCCTATTGAAACTACTTGTAGTGGCTATCCACACACCATGCATGATCTGATTTAATCTTCAAAATGTGATTTTACAGTCCTTGAAAGTCCCAGGACTTGTTAAGAAGTCGAGGCGCTTCAACTTCTATTGATGGTTATGTCAAGATCTCGCAACTCTGGTATGATCCCTGAACTAAGTCGAATCAGGTTTTCCTCATAAAATTATTTTATTTGCTTGGTTTCACTTGATGTAAATTCCTTGTTGAAAGATGTTTGGTATTTCAAATACAATCTTTCGAACTTTCAAGATTTAGTTTCTGATCAGATTCAAGATTCTATTTCAGTTGATTGATCTCCATGCAAGGCTTTTGTACTTAACTAGGGTTTGGAGTGTGTATATATCATAGAAGCATGGGAATGTGAAGTCGATCATTTCAAAGATTATCTTTAGCTGGATGAATCATGTCTATCAGATACTTTTTAAAATATTCACCTCCTGGTTTTTCTTATGGATGTTATATGACTAATATTTTTCTTCACCGCACCTGAAATCCTCTTGAATGATAGCGAATGCATGACCTATTTAGTGAACCAAATTCTTCTTCACTCATTGTATTTTGAATGGTCTCATGGATTCTCTATACTGGCATTCCTTTTCACTTCTTTCAATGATTACGATGCTAGTGTAGTGTGTAATTAGTTACAAGGAAATGGTTTTTTATATTTATAATGTGAGGGAGATGATTCTTTTGTTCAAGGAATTTGTAAACCTGTTCAAAGTGATCTATCTTTGTTATCTTCTAACTAAGAATTTAATCCCACAAACGGTCCATATGATCATAATATTAAGTATCGTTCGTTTTATCATTTTGCCACCAATATATTTGATGAAAATTGTTTCACATTGATTAATATTTATTGTTTATCTCACTATTTAGATAGTTGTCAAACAGCCAAGGCAGTTTAGCCTTCACTGATGGTTATGTAAAGCCCTCACTATCTTGACAAGCCTTCTGAATATGATCAAATTCATTTTCCCTTACAAGATTCTCATCCTGATCCCACACTTTTAATTGAAAATTCATCTTTTCGAGGATTTCAGGGTTCTCAAGAGGATTGTTTTGAATTTCATGATCCAATCGCTGAATGGTTGGAGAAATCTTACCTGGAAAGCTCTGTGCTAAATAATAAGTTTCAATCTTCTCTTATGCTTTCTAAGGAGGACAATATAGATGAAGATACATCCATAAGAAGCTTCCGAGGTTTGTTTAATTATGGTTTTCATCGAAAAGGTAAGAGGGTAAGGTAGTTAGAAGTAGTGGCTATGACATATCTTTATGTTGACAGGAAAGGCCTTCAATTTTTTGTGCAAGTTATTCAAGTGCTTAGCTTTTCTATTGCACATTTTTTTAGATCTGTTTTAATTGATTGTATCTTTGTGTATGAAGGTTGAGAGGAGTTATGGTGGCTAAATTGGAAATTTCTTTATGCTTGACCCTGACCTTCTAGCGAGTTAGGTTAGGAGTAGGTATAGTTCCATACCATTCGCCCTTGCACACTCATCCTGCACTCGCTCTCTGTACTCTTTCTTGTGTTTTCTTGCTTTTGTCCTACATCCGATTTTTTACTTAGCTTCCATTTTCTTTGTCCTTTTGATTTTGTTTCCTTGTTATGTCTTGTCTCTTCTTTTGTGTTTTGCTTAGTAAGACTTTGCATGAAGGATGTTCCCTTCGACTCGAAAGATAATGTGGAAAAATAGAAAGGGGCTTTTGACCATGGAAAATTTTAGGGCGAATGTTCACCCTTAGGTGAAATTAAGGGGTTTTAAATTTTTAGTGGGCGAATATTTTGTATCATTGTACATTTTTACAAATCGCCTCAAATAGCCCACCTTATTTTAAGAGAGAGGGTAAAAAAGGTAACTTTAGCCCTTGAAATTAGGAGTTACAACCTTCCATTCACCCTAATTTTCAAGAAAAGGTTTTATTTAAGTGAATCCTATGGGCCAAATACCATATTTATAAAAGAGGTATGGTAAATTAATAAAAATATAAATAAATGAGAGGTATGGTAAATAAATAAAACATTTTTTATATTTACTCCATAAGTCACCTTATATACATGCAAGGGTGTAAACAAATAAAAATATAAATAAAGTGGAGGTATGGTAAATAAATAAAACCTCTTTTTATACTTACTCGAAAGGTATGGTAAATAAATAAAAATATAAGTATGGTAAATAAATATAACCACTTTTTATATTTAATCCATAACCCTCTTTCTATTTATGAAGGCTCAAAAAAGAGGTTTTATTTAAGTGAATCCTATGGGCCAAATACCATATTTGTAAAAGAAGTATGGTAAATTAATAAAAATATAAATAAATGAGAGGTATGGTAAACAAATAAAACATTTTTTTATATTTACTCCATAAGTCACCTTATATTTATGAACACTCAAAAAATGCGTTATATTTAGGTGAAACCTATGGGAAAAATACTATGGGCCAAATACCATGGGCTAGATTATTATTAATACCATGCAAAAAGCATTATTAACCCTAATATTAGTATTAATAAAAAAAATGGCACATGGTATTGACCCATGGTATTCATGTGGAATGTAGTCTATTTAAATGGGGGATTTAAACCAGCATAGATCATCTTTACTCTGGATCTACTAAGCCCCAAGAGGGATCAAATATCGTGATATGCAAACTAGCATAGAGTGGAAAAATATTATAGAGTGAAAAAATATTTGATCCCTCTAGGGACTTGGTGGATCAAGAGTAAAAATGGATGTTATAATTTAATGTGTGTTAAACATTTTAACTTGGTTAAAAAAAAAAATAAAATAAAAATCAATTATTAATTTTATTATTTTTATAAATTACTAATAGTAATTTTTTAAGTTCCAGGTTTATGATAACCCATGGTATTCATGTGAGCATAGACTTATTTAAAGGGGGAAATTATATCATCTTAGATCCATCTTAATTCTGGGTCTACCAAGTGCTCAGAGGGATAAATAGATTTCATCCCCCTAAGAGTTGTGGAGTTAAGATAGATATAGGTTGGTTTTTATGATAATGAAATTACTAAATAGACTTAGGAAATTATATTGTAAAACCATCTTAAGGTGAATGCTTAAAGATACATTTAGTCACTTCACAAAATTTAGTAAAAAATACCAATATCTCCATTAATATTGGTTTTTAACTTTTTCTGATTTAAGAAAAGCAAATTCAAAACAATGAAACCTTATCACTCTTTCTGCATCATCCTCACAGAAGATTTCTCACCATTTCTCAAACATTCTCAATATGATATCTTCATGAAAAAGTTTAGGTACTGATGTTAGATTAGTTGTTTGAAAAATAAGATGGTTTGTACAACGTTTCATCTTTTGTGCTATTCTTAGTTTTTCCTAATGATCTATAGGGGTTGGAGCCACTGCACCATATTTTCCTAAAAGGTGGAGATTGTTCACCAAAAAGGAAATTAATCTACATGTTACAATGCTGTTAAAAAATGCGAGACCTATGGGGGTAGTGAATTATGCTAATAAGCAATTTAGATTGGGAGATACGTAATTAAATTTTATTGTTTAATTGAAGATTTCCAATTAAAATAATAAATCCAATATTGATTGGAAGGATTCTCACAATGATCACTTCTTTCAATTAGAGCCCCTTGAAGCCTTCGGGATACCTAATACTTTCTTATATAATATAGTTGGGGCTTGCTACTTGTTGGCGTGTTGGGGTAAACGAACTTGATGTTTTTTTTTTTTTTTTTTTTTTCGCAGTTGGAGTCTATGGAATAATAAAGAAATTTGATAACTTGAAAAAAGTGGTAGCTTGACAAAAGTTGTAGAGAAAAGATTAATCTCTCCTACCTTGACAGAACTCGTTGTTGATTTCAACACCTACAACAACTTTGTTGTGGAATATTATCGAAACTAATAGAAGGATATGAAAGAGTGTATTGTAAGAACCTTGACAAACACAACCACTAAAACTTGGAACACTGTTTGTAGGAAGAGAAAATTATGTTTCTTTTTTCCAAACATGTATGTTAGTATATTTAATGAATATGTTTCCTTATTATCATATATGGTTTCATACTTTAACAAAACATTCGCCAAGACTTCACAATGTTTTATTATTCAGTAAAAGATTTGCCGAGATCTTACAAGATTTTATAATTCAGTGAAAGATTCTCCATCACTGTATAAGATAATATAATTTGGTGAGAGATTCGCCAAAAAAATTATATATACATATTATATTATTGATAAAATCGCCTCCCATTTTTCCTATGTATCATGGGGATTAGCCCATTTATTATACATATAAATTTGGGGTGGTTATTAAAATGTTCCCTACTTGTGACACTGCAACATTTGGCTAACCTTTATTCCTTCTTCTTTGTCTTGATTCATAGCTTTTGGTCGAAGATGTTTTGATGGAAAATACAATCCTTGCGTAAGGAGAGCTTTGTGTGAAACCATGACACCTGTATATTTTCTAGGATCCTCGCTTCTATGCTCATTTCTTTATGTTTCGGTATTTTCCACGCTAATCCAATCAAGTAGAGAAGGACAAGGGGACAATCTTAACAAGAAATGCATATCAAAGGTTTTATGTATGCTTCTCTAAAGGAAAAATCTCTTCAACTCTCAATAAGTCTGGATCCCTCTTCCACCCCATGAAATAAATAAGTGTCGAAAGTCTTATAAAATAAAATAAATAAAGAGTGAAAGAAGAGAAAGGCTTCCTGCGTAGGGAGGTGAAGCAAGTAACTTTGCTCGAGTACTCTCTAAGCTCGCTGGTAGTGAAGCAATTCTTATGTTCTTGAAGTGACTCCACCTGGGTATTATCCAGTCTGTTGGTAGCAGAGAAACACCATAGATGAAAACTAATACTCTAAATATCTTAAGCTCATGAACTAGATTAACCTTCTCCTAAATCAAAACATGATGATATGGCTAGCCTTATGATCCAGATTTAAACAAGGACGCAACAAATTACAGATATAACCATAAATACATAGATGCATCATAAATAACATTTCATTTAATTAATATCAAATACTGAAATATGCTTATAAAAATAATGGAAATAAGACTAGATCGGATGATGGTAGCTTATCTTTGAGAAGAGATGTGGTGTCTACATGCGTCTGAACTGTATTACAATGAGGCTCAAAGGCCTATTTATTATTGAGAAACATTGGAAAACCCTAAACATCCAAAAACCTAACCCTAAGAGATGAAGCGCTAAACTATGGGCCCTGTTTGGGTAAATTGGTACATCAACTTCTTGAGGTCGTAACTTCGGCCCTGGTTTTCCCAGAAAATGTCGTTTATGGCCTAAAATCGGCTCTGGAAGTTTAGGACCTAAGAAACTACCAAAAATAGTAAATTGTGCTACAAATAAGGAAATTGAAAAAAAGAAAGAAACGATGGTGGGGGTATAAGTGGAATAGGTGGGTGGCCACCAATATCCACTTGGACATTCCTCCCACCTTAGGAAGCAATGGTCCCCATTGTGTTGAGTTCCTCGATGAGATGAGGAAACTTCTATTGAACTTGGTCCCTAGTGAGCCACTTGCACTGGTGAAGGAGTTGGCCTACTTTGACAACTCAATATAGTTGGATCCTTTGCTGTCGGGTGTTCTTGATATGCATTTCCATGATTGATCAATTGTGTCTTTTTCCATGCTGTATGGATTTAACTCTGTAGGTGTGAGTTGTTCTGCAATATCTGATGTGTTGAGCAATGGTGTCCAGTATGGTTGAAGGCGGTCCACATTGAACACTAGGTGCAGGCCAAGGAATGGGGGAATGTTGAGCTCAAATGCATTGTCTCCCATAACCTTGGTAATTGTGTAAGGACCATATCGTAGTGGTCTAAGTTTTTGATAGGCTCCAGTAAAGGATTCCTTCTACAAATGCAACGAGACTTTGTCGCCCACCTAAAACTTGTGTGGAACTCGATGTTGATCATGTCATTGCTTGTACTTGGCATTTGATTTCTCCTGAATGTCATGGACCTACTGGTGAATGTGTTGGATGTGATCAATGAAGCTATTTTCCTTGTCGGCTTTGGACTAGACATGAGTTGAATCTACCTGAGTAGCTGCAAATGGTATGGTCACATTTATGGGACATAATGTCTAGAATCCCAAGCCCACCTGAAAAGGGTTATGGCTAGTCGAGCTGTGGAGAGCCTGGTTATAGTTGTGCTGGACATAGGGGAGGCTCTTATCTGATGTGCGTGGATGCTTTAAGTTGTACATGCAAAAAATGTGTACGATCATATTTTTGATGACCTCTGTCTGGCCATCAGTTTGGGGATGGAAAGTTTTGGACTTAGTGAGCTTGGTGTCCAAAATCAGCTAGAGACTAGACCAAAACATGCTAAGGAACTTGTTGTCCTGATCTGATATGATAGACTGTGGGATCCCAAAGTGTACCCACACTTGTTCAAAGAAGAGTTTAGCAGTGGCTTCTACTGTGATATTGTTCTTACAGGCTGCCATAATGGCCATCTTCACAAATCTACTGATGACGACAAAAAATAGTTGTTGCCATGCTTAGTAGAAGGAAGGCCCGATATGTAATACATGGAGATGGATTCCCAAGGTCGACTAGGGGTAGGAAATGGAGTATAGAGGCCTTGCTTCTTCATGGTCGGTTTGGCAATGGCACATGTAGTGCAGGATTTGATGTACTTCTTGACATCTTGTCAAAGATTCAGCCAATAGAAATACTTATGTAGTACTCCCACTATTTTCTTGACCTTGAAATGCCTGGCGACTCGGGTGTACTGCGCTTCCCAAATCATCTTGGCACACTCGATTGAAGAACCACGAAGATGTCCCAGGTGGCATAACAGTGCATCCTGGAGGTGAAAATCTAGAACTTGATGACCCTCCAAGAGCGTTTGGTATGTGTGTCCAAATTCTGGGTCAATTTTATAGAGAGGTGGTCAATTAGAAGTCTCATGCCCATAAGAGTTGAGCACGGTGGTTAACGCCATGATTGGTAGTCAGTTGAGATAGTATGCAACATTATTGGTGTTGTCCTTCTTTTATTTGATATTCAAATGGAATTGTTGCTGGTATGTGGACCACTTCTGATGGTGATCATTCTGCAACTTCCCTTGCATCTTTATGAATTGCAAGGGTCGATGGCCTATGTGGATGACCTTTTCATTCCCTAAAATGTAATGCTTCCATTGTCGGCAGACCTGCACAATGGAATACATCTCTTTATCATAAGTGGGATATTTCCGGACTGTGACTGAAAGTGTCTCACTGTGATATGCCACTGGAGTCCCCTATTGAGTAAGGACAACACCAATAGCATAGTTAGAGGCATCTGTCTCAATCTCAAATGGTTGTTGCAATTAAGGTAATGTGAGCACTGGTGCAGAGGAGAGGCGATGTTTCAACTCTGTGAATGCCTTTTGTTGAGATTCAGACCAAAATAATTTTACTTTCACTCCTCCCTTGGTGACTTGATTCAAGGGCTACGTGATATGAGAGAACCCCAACATGAACCTGCGGTAGAAATTGTCAAGACCCAGAAAGATGCGAAGGCCTGTTAGAGTGGTTGGGGCTGGCTAATCCCGAAGGACTTGGATCTTGGATGGATCCACATGCACCCCCCATTCATTGATAATGTATCCCACATATTCAACCTGGATAATTCCAAATGTACATTTCTCTAAATTGGCACACAACTTATGTTGCCACAATGTTTGGAGAACCTGTCGGATGTGGTGGAGGTGCTCGTCCCAACTCTTGTTGAAGATTAGGATGTCATCCAAGTATTCCACTACAAATGAGTTGGTGAATGGCCACAATATGTCATCCATCAACCTCATGAAGGTTGTAGCAGCATTCGTCAACCGAAAAGGCATCACCAACCATTCGAAAAGGCCCTCCTTGGCTTTGAAGGTCATCATCCACACATCATTGGGTTTGATTGGTACCTGGTGACATCCGAACTTCAAGTCGATCTTGCTGAAATATTTGGCCCCCTTGAGTTGGTCCATAAGCTCATCAATCTGTGGGATCAGGTACCTATTCCGGATAGTGATCTTGTTCAACCCCTGATAGTTAATATAGAGCCTCCAAGTTCCATCATTCTTATGTAAAAACACGATCGAGCTCCCATAGGGTGATGAACTCGGATAGATGTGACCTTTCAGCAACAACTCCTGAATCTACCTCTTGATTTTGTCGTTCTCCAAAACAGAGTGCTGATATATTGGTCCATTGGGAAACAATGCACTTGGGACTAGATTGATGGAGTGCTTGACCTGACAGTGCAGAGGCACCCCTGCGGGGGAGGTGAAGATGTGCCCGTAATCCTCCACGACCTTGTCCATATGTTTTTTTCATGTGGAGGGGCCCTGTCTAGAGGTTATGGCCATTATCTTCTTCTTTCCCTGGGGGTGTACCATTAGGAAAAAAAATTTCCCAGTTTTGGAAATGAGCTTACTGCATTGTTTTGCAGTAACCAAAGAGATGGCAATAGGCAGTGCTACCTCCGGTATCATGTACAACTTATTTCCCAAGGTAACAATAATAGTGCGAGGGCTTGACTCATACACAACATGTCGCTTCCACAAGTATGGTTGGCCTAATAATACATCACAAACATCAAGAGGAGAAATGCCACATAATACCTCATCTATGAAGCACTTGATGTTGTATGGAAGGCGACACTACTGGCTGACGCGAAGATCCCATCCTTGGTGAAGCCAATTGATGGTGTACAGTTGTGGGTATGTTGTGGTTAGTAAGCCCAACCTCTTCACGCCCTCTACTGAAACTAGCTTCTTTTGGCTCCCGTTGTCGACAATGAATTGTAGGGAGGAACCCTTTACCCACATTTGGGAGTGGAAAATGTGTTCCTCCTCCTCTGGATCTTTGGGTTCCTCCTTCTGGATCTTTGTGGTGGCAATGGTGGCATTGGGCTGTGCATCGATAACATGCTTCCCTTTGTCATTCCCCTTGTCAGGTTCTGACTTAGAGTCAGAACATGCCTCTGATTTAGAATTTTTTAGGTCAGCCACCAGTGATTGCTTGGCTCGACACTCACTTGTGTTGTGAGTGGAGCTCTTATGGAACTCACACCACTTTCCCATGTCCTTCTTCGACTTTGTGATGTTGTTCCTTGCCTGAGTATTTGGTGGGTTGTCCTGGGCCGCCCCGCCTTGGCTTTGTCCTTTTTTCTACGGTTTGGGGGAACCTTTCCCTTACTTTAAATTCGTAGATCCAAAGTCTCACTTTTTCTATTTAAGCTTCTGCTTGATCTTGATAGTGTATCAGTACGTAGTGCCGAGCAAGGATATATGCATGAACTCCATCTCATCCTGTATATACCTGTGTATGCAGCCGCAATACTTGAGTACGAAATGTTTCTCAGAATCCTTGATACCCAAATTCATGCAAAAGGTAGGAAAAAAATTGGTAAACTCTGGCACATCTTTGTCCCTTCCTTTCCGCAGTGTGGTCCACTTTATGTATTTATCCCCATAGCTCCCGACAGGGTAGTACTGCTCCTTGATGGCATCCCAGATCGAATTCCAAGTGGGTGCAGCTAAAAAAAGTGAGGGCGTAATTTCATCCTTCTGCTCACAGTAGGTTTCCCACCAGTCCTTGACGTGGGGGATGACTTTGAGAAGAGAAAAAGTAACCGTTTCCCGGTTGGAAGAATCATGAACAAAAAAATGTCCTTATATCAGATTTAACCATTTATCTATGGTGTCGGCACCTATTTAGCCCTCAAATATGGGAATGTCAAAGCTTACTTGTACCTTAAAAGGAGTGGTACCTCCAGAGAGGCTGCTGGATGTGGATGCGTCGTTGGTGGGAAACCGTTGAAGGATCTGAGAAAAGTTATCCATCATTGTGTTCCTTTGTTTCTTGAGGGCCTCCTTGAGCAATATTTTGATTGGATCTCCTGCTCCCTCATCTTTCTTTTCTTCCCCCATGGGTGGCCATCGGGGTTTATGAGGCTGGTCTTGCACAGGTTCAACCAGATCGAGCCCTAACTACTTATATCCCGACCTCGTTGGGGACGTGCAAAGAAAAACAGAGAAAGAGCATATCGCTTTTATATCACTGATCCAAATTTAAACAAGAATGTAACAAATTACATATATAACCATAAATATAGAGATGCAACAAAAATAACACTTCATTTCATTAATATCAAATATTGAAATATGCTTAAAAACATAATTGAAATAAAACTAGCTCAAGCGATGGTAACTAATCTCTGAGAAGAGATGTGGCAGCTACATGCCTCTGAACTGTATTACAATGAGGCTCAAAGGCCCATTTATTATTGAGAAACAATTGAAAACCCTAAACATCCAAAAACCTAACCCTAGGAGATGAAGCGCCAACCTATGGGCCCTGTTTGGGTAAATTGGTACATTAACTTCCCTGGGCGTAACTTTGGCATACGATCTCCGTTTGACGTGCACATTACCTCGTTAAAAATATCTATCCGAGGACTGCAAATTTCAAGTAGCCAACATCAATATAAAAGCAATATCAACCCCGATTTTCCCAAAAAATGTCGTTTAGGGCCTCAAAATGTCTACATAAGTTCAGGACCCGAAGCACTACAAAAAATATTAAATTGTGCTACAACTAAGGAAACTGAAAAACTAAAAGAAATAATGGTGGGGGTCTAAGTGGAATGGGTGGGTGGTCACCAATATCCACCCGGACCACCTTATGATTGTGTTCAAATGAGAAAGGGATGAAGGGGAATATTCTTATAAACGGGGTAAGTGGGGAAGCCAAAGTAATATGCACAATGAATCAATACTTCCTGTGAAACTAGACCTTGTGCAAAAATCAATACTTCCTATGAAACTAGACCTTGGAGTTATACTAGTGCGTCACCAAGTGTTGTCACTATGATAAAAACCATCCAAAAATTTGGTCTACACTTGAATTTTAGAAGCTAATGTGGATCTTGCAATTGTTCATTCCTTATTCACTTTATGGTCGATCGATTTTTTTTTGAGTGTTTTAGTCTTCTTCTCAGTTTGTAAGTGTCAAATTCACCTGCTCACACATGATCAGTTCAAAACAAGTTCGTGAGCGCACTCTTTTATGCAAGCTTGAACAAGCATAGCACAATTCCATCAAGGCAATGCCTATGCAATTTTCAACCTATACTGGCAGTCAATGTGTTAGTGTCGGTCTTGAGCCCTCCATCGGTGATCAAAAGCTCTTTACATGTGCATAGGTAGGTGTCTCATCAGTATCAGTTTTGCATCCCGTTAGGCATGCCATAACACTGATGGAGAAGCTGGTCTTTGTTCCCTTCTTGGCTTTGCTGGATCAGATCATATCATTTAAATGAGCTTGTGTTACACTTGTTTTATTTTTTGTCTTGAAATCCCAAGTCTTAGGTCTAGGGTTTTGGTCAAAAATCACTGTAAGGTCATGATTCAAAGGTCTAATAGTCCCCAGCAAGCCGGAAGGAGGTATGTAAATATGTTCCATCGATATTTTTCATCAGGTACAACTCATTTATACCTTGGATTTAAAAACCCTGTTTTTAAACCTAAGGTCATGTGAAATTTGCAAAAATAAGGAAAATTTTCAAAATTCTTCAAAATGCCGGCAATAACCCTGGTTTCCTCGCCAGAGTCCATCAGATAGTCAACCTGCAAAAAGAACGGAGTTAAAGCACTCAAAAGATCAAATTAAGGACAAAGTGAACTTAAAACAGTGTTAAAGTGAATGTCAAAGCAAAAACATTAGAAAGTGGGTTTGGTAAGTTAATTTTTTCAAATTTGGGCCTATAAAGAGTAAATTTTCTCTAAACATGCCTCATTATTCATTTGAGAGTTTGCAAAGACAAGTGAGAGGTCAAAGGAGGCAATTTGCAGCAAGTTGAAGTCATTTTCAGGGGGCGCGACCACTCAGGCTCAGTGCGCGACTAGTTGGGTGGGGCGCGACCACTCAGCGACCCGTGCATTTTTCTAAAGGGCGCGACCACTCAGGCGGGGCACGACCAATCAGAGTAGGGGCGCGACCACTCAAGCTGTCTTCTACAGAACCACTCCAAATCGACTAAATCGCCCTCTTGCTTGCTCAATTGATCGAGGCATTATGCTAGGGTTGATGTTTTTTCAAGGCTTTAAATCCCTCCATGCTTATCCGGGTGAATACACACTTAGAGAGGTTGTTGGCAAAGGCCAACCAAGAAAAGAAGCTGCTAAAGAACATGAAGAATCATTATTGGGCAAGGATGCATGTTTGTAAGGCAAGGATGAAGATTCTTCAAAGGAGGTTGACCGAGGCTCTCAAAGGGAGGAAGAAGACCAACCCGCTCCGAATCTTGGCTAAGGCCTCTCTCACTCACCATGATACCCCTTAGCCTCCTCCTAGCAGCAAACCCAAGAAATTTTGAGAGTTTTGAGGCATTTCTGGCATTTTTGAGAATTTTACAGGTTTTGGCCATTTGAGTGGTCTCACCCCGTGCGCGACCAGTCATGGGGACAGCTCAGAACGGGGAAAACTCTACATTTTTGGAATTGTCATGAAAAAATACACTTGCCTATGGATGGGTTTCAGATTTTATGAAGATTTGGGCTCCCAAAAGCTCAAAATACATGCAAATTTTGACTTTCTGCCCCTTTTTTGAGTTGCAGAAAGCTGCCTTGGGAGAAATGACTTTTGAGAGGTCAAATAAACTCCAAATTCAGAAATTCCAGTGGGGTTGGAAAGTAGACTCAAATACCTTTCCAATGAGCTATCTTGAACCTGATTTGGACACCAGGAAGGCCCTCAAACAGAGCTGCCAATGCACGCGACCAGTCAAAGTCAGGGGCGCGACCACTTAGGGAAATTTGCATGTGTTGACCAGTTCGGCCAGCAAAACACTGTTTTCACCTTGGTTGACTTTTGAGGCATGTAAATGATGGATTTTTGTGTAAATTTCATGGCACTTAGATACTTTTACTCTCCTTTACCACTTCTAGAAGTTTCCTTGATGTAAATGGTAAATATTTAATGCATGGATAGGTTTCCTAAGTTTTAGAGGCAAGTTGTTGTGATTGCCTATTATCTAGTGATTAATTTAGAATTAGTTGCAACAGCTCCTAAGAAGCTGAGCTCGACCCCTAGAGGTGGGGAAAGGAGTTAGATCTTCTATATTATGCCTTCTCTTACTCATTTTCATGTTGGACTCTAGAGGGAGAAACTCTATTGTATATTTTACTTGTATCTCTGCAATTTGAGGAAAAGGAAGGCCAGGGTTTTGCAGACATCATTGTGGATTCTTGTGGATTATTGTGCTGATGGTGTGTTTCCTAATTGTCATTGTAAGTGTGTTTATGTGTTCCATCTCTTATTCTATTGCTACTAATTAAACAAAAGAAGTGATAAAGTTTGAATTCATGCATGCCATGCTCAGCTTTCAATTTTGTTTAATATTTATGTTTTCCACTGTCTAGAGAGGATTCAAATTCATGGTTTGCCCTCTTTAGTCTCTCTTCTTTTCTCCTTGATCATCCATCTCAGCTAAAGGCATTAGCACAAAATCCTACCTTGCCCCAAAGACCCACCTGCAAAAACTGAGCTCAATCCCCGCACCCTGAAATTGCGCTCCCTCCAATTGCCACCAAAAACCCCAAAAACTTTAAATCAACCCTCCTTATCAGTTTACTAGCCTAATATCAGTGTTTCTAATTGGTCAACTCATCCTATTGAAAAATCCACTGAGTTTGACCGGAGAGAGCCTTCTCATACCCCGTAGGGCTAGCTACGAGGTGAAATGGTTTGATGTGCCTTGAAGGTTTGCCTTTCTCAGCCTGAGGTGAAATCTCAAGCGCTAACATACTGGCGACCATACTGGGGAGAACATTTGACTTGTTGATTGTCTCATCCCAGTACATGTAATCAAGATGCATATCTGATGCTGATGGTGGACAGCAGTCAGATTCATTTGCAGGCTGAACCATTCACCTGGCGACTCCAACTCAATCCAAACACTCCAGTGCTTGCTGATCCATTCATGCAATGGAAGGGTATGTGGCAGACCTTGCCGTGTGTGAAGCTTTAGAAGAAATAAGAAATAAGTTATCACATACTGAATTTGATGAAGATGTTTTCAGTGCCTTGCTTCATTTCTTGAAATCTTTAAAGGTCCTCAAAACTGAATTTTGCGAGTTAATTGTTGAAAGAATTGAAGATGAAATTCAATGGTTAGATGACCAGATTTAGTCGTATGATTTCCAAGACCCTAAAAAGTTTTTGGAAATCATTCCTCCATTGAAACAAGAAATCATAGATTTGCCTATAGAGGTTTACATTGACAATGTGCAGCTGGAAGTATGCATTGCAGAGTTGGGGCAGCCAACAGAGTCGGGCTTCCACGATCCAATAGCAATATACATGGACATGTTTTTCAGTCTGAGTGACAGATCAGGTTTTCTTGTACGTGATCAGGATCAGTACGTGCATGAAGGGTTGCCAGCAATTGCATCTGTGACCTCGTGGAAGCATTCTCGAGCGGAATCATTTTCAGGTTTACTTGAATGGCTAATATGGCATTTTAGTATTACCTGATCTAGTGTTTGTACAACAGAGTAAGGTAGATTTTGTAAATAAATAAGCAGCCATAAGGGCAGCATCGTGTTTTAGTTTGCTTGAAGATTGTTAAGTTATTTTCAGTTTGAGTTCAGTTTCAGTTTGAAAATAAGTCAAGAGTTGTGTTGATGATGACTCCATTGCCCAATGGGAGAAGGCACTGTCTGCTCTCCCAAAGTTCTACGGTTCTTGGCACCTCCACGAAGAGGCAGCTGCCATCCCAAGTGGAGCCGATGTTAGACTCAGTCTCACGTCAGAGATTGATTCTTCTTCAAAACCCTGTTTTGAAGAAGAAATCATAATGTATTGTTTTAAATTATGTAATTTATCTTCAGTTCTTCAAAAGGCAGTAGCGACTTCAAAGCTCCTATCTGCACAAGCACAATTCAGAATATCATTAGCAATCAGAGGCAAAAAGCTATGTGGAGAAAATACCAATTACAGTAGTATCAATTGCACAAGTTCATGGTGGTATTTTGAAAGATGGTACACGGATGGTTATAAAGATGCAACACTTGCAAATAGAGACAATGATGCATTATGGTCTTCGTAATCTTGCTTGGATAGTTTATGGAGACAATAAAAAGGAACCTTGAAAAGAATAATTCAGACATATGGTAAGCCCCTGCCTACAAAATAAGCAGTGTGACCCTCCTTCATCAGGTACAGATGATAGTCTTTGCAAAGCCTGTGGTATTGATGAGTGCGCTGATTGTCTTCTAATATGTGATGCCTGTGATGGAGCATATCATACATATTGCCTTTCACCTCCAATTAATCTTCCACGGACCCACATTTTCTTGCACCCTTATTAGAAAGCTAAAATGTCACTGCTACCAGTGTGGGCAGATGTTGTTTCAGATATTCCAGCAATGTTCTCTGTTTGGCCATTAGAAGCTGCAGGTATTGCATCTACAGACACTGTAATGTATTTCAAGAGCTTTGGAAGAAGTCTCCCTGCAAACTCTTCAGTATTGTCCGTCACCACACTAGCATGATTTAGTGAAGGGCATGAAAATTTTGGGTCTGGATGGGATATGGTGCTGTTTCCAGCTATTTTGTCAATTATTGCCTCAAAGATTTTAGTAGTGTCTTCCGGTGTGGTATCAGGAGTTGCAAACAGAGAATTAACATAACCGGGGACTTCTGTTCTGCCTATTGTTGTGGAATGACTGTATATATGGGCATGGTGAGATATGCCATCAGTCAACATACCATTTAAGCTGTATTCATACATATCATGGTCATCTTGTTTCCCATCGTTCCCAAAAGACAAGTAATGGGTGTCATTAACATCAAATGGTTCACGTTTTGCTAGAGGAATTACCAGAGAGTTGTCCATCTAATAATTTGATTGCAAACGTTTTGCATCACCATTTGACTCTAGGTTCCTTCGCAAAACGTTCCCAATAGCATTACTGGCAGATTCAGCACTTCGCAATGTTCGTATTTCTTCTGACAACAGCTTCTTAGTTTCAAAGAGCGAGGCCTAGGCAGTAGCATTTATAACTGATGATGATGTTTTGTGTTCATTTACATTCTATTTCCTCGCAACTCTTCTGACAGAGGAGCATGGTCTATTTCGATATATATATTTTTCATTGCAGAGCACGCCCTCTGGTGGTAATCCTGGAAGTACATAAAGAAATATTAGAATTCACTGACATCATGCAAGAATTTGAGATTGTTGTTGTAGCATACAGAATGGGAGGAGACCCTGAGAGATTTGTTTAGTGAAAATGGGAATGTCTTAGGTGAAAAAGTCATTTATAATCGTAAAGATGGAGTGCCTCGTGCCTTTGGTTTTGTTTCTTTAGCCTCACAATCAAAAGTGGAGGCTGCCATTGCTTCATTGCACAGGAAGGAGTTTCATGGACGAATTCTGGTGGTGAGACAAGTCAGAGCAACGAACAAAGAATTTTATGAAAGAATACTAGTAGTGAAAGATGCAAAGGTGAAGAGCCAAGTATGATCTTTTGCGAAAAGTTGAGGA
>APFE031515985.1:39089-91191 GCA_000404065.3 Pinus taeda | reverse complement strand
GCTGTTGGCTAAGGCCAATCGAAACAAAAAATTGCTAAGGAACATGAAAAACCATTATTGGGCAAGGATGCATGTTTGTAAGGCGAAGATGAAAATGTTCCAAAGAAGGTTGTCTGAGGTCCGCAAGAGGAAGAAGAAGACCAACCCACTCCGTATTTTGGTTGAGGCCTCTCTCACTCACCATGATACTCATTATCTTCCTCCTAGTAGCAAACCCAAGAAATTTTGAAATTTTTGAGGCATTTTTGGCATTTTTGGGAATTTTACAGGTTTTGGCCATTTGAGTGGTTTCACCCCATGCGCGACCAGTCATGAGGACAGCTCAGAACGGGGAAAACTCTACATTTTTGGAATTTTCATGCAAAAATACACTTGCCTATGGATGGGTTTCAAATTTTATGAAGATTTGGGCTCCCAAAAGCTCAAAATACATGCAAATTTTGACTTTCTGCCCCTTTTTTGAGTTGCAGAAAGCTGCCTTGGGAGAAATGACTTTTGAGGGGTCAAATCAACTCCAAATTCAGAAATTCTAGTGGGGTTGGAAATTAGACTCACAGACCTTTCCAATGAGCTATCTGGAACCTGATTTGGACACTGGTAAGGCCCTCAAACAGAGCTTCCAATGCCCGCAACTAGTCAAAGTAAGGGGCGCGACCACTCAGGGAAATTTGCCAGTTTTGACCAGTTCGGCCAGCAAAACACTGTTTTCACCTTGGTTGACTTTTGAGGCATGTAAATGATGGATTTTTGTGTAAATTTCATGGCACTTAGATACTTTTAATCTTCTTGATGACTTCTAGAAGTTTCTTTGATGTAAATGGTAAATATTTAATGCATGGATAGGTTTCTTAAGTTTTAGAGGCAAGTTGTTGTGATGGCCTATTATCTAGTGATTAATTTAGAATTAGTTGCAACAGCTCCTAGGAAGCTGAGCTCGACCCCTAGAGGTGGCGAAAGGAGTTATATCTTCTATATTATGCCTTCTCTTACTCATTTTCATGGTTGGACTCTAGAGGGAGAAGCTCTATTGTATATTTTACTTGTATCTCTGCAATTTGAGGAAAAGGAAGGCCAGGGTTTTGCAGACATCATTGTGGATTCTTGTGGATTATTGTGCTGATGGTGTGTTTCCTACTTGTCATTGTAAGTGTGTTATGTGTTCCATCTCTTATTCTATTGCTGCTAATTAAACAAAAGAAGTGATAAAGTTTGAATTCATGCATGCCATGCTCAACTTTCAATTTTGTTTAATATTTATGTTTTCCACTGTCTAGAGAGGATTCAAAGTCATTGTTTGCCCTCTTTAGCTTCTCTTCTTTTCTCCTTGATCATCCATCTCAGCTAAAGGCATCAGCACAAACTCCTACCTTGCCCCAAAGACCCACCTGCAAAAACTGAGCTCAATCCCCGCACCCTGAATTGCACTCCCTCCAATTGCCACCAAAAACCCCAAAAACTTTAAATCAACCCTCCTTATCAGTTTACTAGCCTAATATCAGTGTTTCTAATTGGTCAACTCATCCTATTGAAAAATCCACCGAGTTTGACCGGAGAGAGCCTTCTCATACCCTGTAGGGCTAGCTACGAGGTGAAATGGTTTGATGTAGCCTTTGAGATTTGTCTATCTCAGCCTAGGTGAAATTTCAAGTGCTAACACAATGAACATTGTCATCGACATTCTCTCACTTTTGGGTGCGATTTTTCTTTTATTTCTGGGAGTTTTTCAAACTGTCACGTTTGTGCACCTTCACTTTTGCAAGTGTCACTTTCATGTTTACAACTATCGTTTTTTCTTATTTTCACTTTAAGATTTGTTTTTTTTCATGCTATCTTCATTATGGCACATGTCACTTTCAATGTTGTTCGCATTTTTCAAGTGTTTTTTGTACTTTCCTCTTATTATCGCAAGTGTCGTATTTTGAGCATAGAAAGCATTTCACATCACACATATGTAGTTTTGGTTTATTTCAAGGGGTAAAATTGGTGATAATGGGTCATTCTTATCATGTAGACATGTATCATACTCATTCCAAAAATTTCAAGCACTATCACACAAGTGTCATCACTATCGTCGCAAAGTGTACCTTTAGTGTCACACTTGGGGAAAATTGTCACAATGTCATTGCATTGAGGGAGTAATTTTGCTCATTTTTTCTGAGTGATAAGTGTTGTGTCATCAAATATTCTACGTGTATGATCCTACTTAGGTTTTTTCTTTGTTCTCTTTGGCCTTACTGATCCCACACTTAGTCAAATTTGGAAAACTTCCCCACCAAGCAACCTGGCCTCACTCAACCTTCCTAAATTACACATTGCACAATCTCAACTCTCAAGACCAAAACTTGCCTCTTGGAACTACGTAATGCACAATATATACCTTCTATAACTATATACTGCATAGTCACAGTGCTTAGTCCTGTTCCTTGAGCTCCAACACTGCGCAATCTCTACCTTTAGTGAACTTCCTCTATGCGGTATCAAGGAACAAGCCTCAACCTTGACCTCTTGAACTACATAATTACAAAATCCATAGGCCTCTATCCATTGAGAACTACATAGTGGGAAACCTCAAGCCTTAAGCCTCAAGTCTGACCTCCTGATTCCCTCAACTGCATAGTTGTGTTGCCATGGCTTGCATGAACTTCATATTGCACAGTCTCAAGGCTTAGTCCTGGCCCTTGACCTCCTGAGATGCATACTCCTTGGGCCAATCTCTCAGCCCAACACCCAGTTCTAGATCAGTTAATGGTTGTCATGAGACATGTTAGACTATGGTTTTATCGAATTGATGTCGTCTTGTCATGATTGGATTTAAGTTGCAAGTATCATATCATGTTATGACATGATGATGATGAAGGAGATGAAGAAGGATACCTTGCTAGAAGACACCTTTGTAGATGCAAAGACAAATTAATCAATCAAGAAAAGACAAAGGGAAACCACATTGTAACAACAATTGGAAATTAAGATCACAGTGAAGATTCCCTATCTCCAAGCCTTATGGAGGAGGAAGAAGAAGAACATGTACCATATTTCAAAAAATACTCAAGTATAGCAGCAAAAATAATAGCTTGACATTTCCATATCATCATGCATTCCATGTAATCAATGGCTTGTCATGTCTTGTCAAGTCTTGTAAAGGTGTCATGTCATCATTGGCCACATCATTTGTGGATTATGTAATTTCAGTGTATGAGAAATGTAATGGAAAGTGGAAGTCCAAGAGTCATCTATATAATGTGAAAAGTCATGGAGTCAAAAGGTCATTAAGAAGCCAAACATTCATGAGGGTAGTCCAAGAGTCACAAGGGGGGTGAATGGACACCTCTTTTTTTATATATACACCCTCATAACTCATGTAAAGGACTTTTCACTTTGGCTCCTCCTACCATGAATTAGAGAGGAAAATAATTCCTTTGGAGGAGCAAGTGATTGCTCTAATGCTCCACTATTGGAGCTAGTTGTGGTCACTACAATGATGTATATTTGAAAATTTTCTTAATTCCGAAGTTCGTTGAGATAACACACTTTGGTTAAGGTCATGGTACTATCAACTCTTTAGTGGAGATCATGATACTATCAGCTTCTTGTATAGCTCCTCTTATTGATGTCATGTATTTTATCTTCATCATTATGGAGCCTTCATCCTTCACATGGCATCGACCATCCATCGCTTTCACGAACCAAATCAATCGTGTCATCCTTCTCTTCATCGAAAAGTGATATTCTAGTCCACATATGACTTTTTCTTTATATCGCTACCTCTTCCAAATCATGTTTCCTTAAGGATATTTCATCCTAATACTTGAATGTTAGTTGTGGGTGACATATAAAACTCTCTTTTAGTAGCTATATATCAACCCATCCAAATGTTGTTGAAAAATAAAAAATGAATTCAAATCAAATTTAACTTTTTTGGTGGCGATTCATCATGACACTTTCTTTCTTGCAACATCAACATACTGCACATTCATAAGCACATTTCCAAGACTTCATATGTCAAGGGTTTCCTTTCTTTACAAATCTTATCATGGTATTTTTCTCTAAGAAGATGTTAGGAACAATTAGTCTAGTCATTAGATGTTGAATTCCCCTTTCCTTACGTGACTATAGTTGCATCTTTCATGATCTCTTCTTTCTCTCTTCAGATATTTCTTTCCTAGAACTTTCATCTGTAATTCCTTCATCTTTCTCAACTACTTCATATTCCATATGAGGACATATTATATTTATTTCATCTTGTAAATATATGAAACATGCCATCATTAATATTTCGAAGGGAAGAGATCCATGCTTATGAGGTAGAGCATTTACCCAAGCTATTTGCAACTATATGATGGCATGAATTAATATATCAAATATATACATACCTCTTTTATTCTTTTGGTAATATAGACTTCCTTCAACAACTTCCTTTCCTTGATTGAAATTAGTTCAACCATCTTGACATGTTGCACTCCTTAGTCACCATTCCATCATCCTTCTAGCCAATGGATTCCAAACAAGGTGAAATGATCAGCGAGACGCTTCTTTGAAGTGAGGTAAGCCTTCTAATGAAGGTTCCAATGAAGGATCTTGATTATCCTCATCCTTCAAATGTTCCTTCCTAAGGATGATGATGTATGATGAAATCTATTCTAGATTAATTTATTCTACCCATATGCACTTTATATGCTTTCAATGAGTTTATCAAGTGCTACTTATATTGGATGACTGTTACATCCATTTAGGCTTCTACTTCAACTTTTTTTTCAAGTTTCTCTAAATATTTCATGAGCTCTTGATTTAACAGTATGATTCTAATATGATGCCATATTCTATTATGATGCATCCTATCATACCCACAATGCTTCCTTCCATGATAACTATTATTTACAAAACTGAAAAAAGGACCAAGTGAAGGATAATATCTCAATCATAGTAGAGATATTTTACTTCCTCCTTCTTTGATTTCTTCTTCTCAGGTTCTTCCACTTATTCGATGATATGGGCATCATTCCTTTTCTTGTTGTCCTTCTTGAGCTTCGGCTAACCTCTCTTGTAGTGCCCATATTCCAAAAAGCCATAGCATTGGACTTTTGACATATTCTTCTTCTTTTTATGAGAACCAAATTTTCCAAACTTTCCTTTTCTCTTAGCCATGGCAACAAACGCTTGAACTTGTCCGCTTGGTCCCACATCACTTTTTTATTTCAACCTAGTTTATTTAATCTTACATAGTGACCAGGTTTCACTAAATGGGGTGGCTTATTTCCTTCTATAGATGCTTGATATGAAGTTGCCCCATTCATCAGGTAGTGCATTGAGCACCACAATGGTCATTTCTTTATCGAACATTATTTCTCCCAACTCTTGCAGTTGGTATCTTATTTTTGACACCCTCATAAAGTATGAGGCTATTCCTTGTTCCTTTGATATCTCCATCTTGTATAACTTAGTTCATAATAATATGACTTTTCTAGTGGTGCTTACAAAGAAAAATTCCACTAACTTCTCGTAGATTTCTTTTGATGTCTCCAATTTTCAACATAAGGTGTGAGGGGATCATTGATGGATTCTATAAGGATCCTTTGAGCCCTTACTTCCTAGTTCATTTACTTAGCTAGAGCTTGAGCCTCTTCCTTTGGAGGCTTAGTGATTGAACCCTTAACATTTCTAATGATTACATTTTCTATGAAGATCAAATATATCCTCTTCTTCCATGCAAGAAAGTTTGATGAACCAACCAATTTGTTGCTCTCCTTGCAAAATGAAGTCATTTTAACAAATTCAAACATATATATAAAGATACTTACTTTTGAAGATACTCCTTAATGAAAATATATTCAAATTGATGTCTTCTTGATTTTGATGATGATGTTGATAGTAGAAGATGTCTTCTTGACGAAGATGTATTCCTTCAAAAGTGATACTTGGCTCAAAGAGAGGGAGATCACGTTGATTCCTTGATGACGATGAAAATGTCTTTTCCTGCTTCCTCAGATGAGAATGTAGAATGTGGTGGCCTTCCCAAGGTACTTCCAATGTAGGTTCTTTCTTTGGATGTTGGGTCCTTGAGGTCTTCCTTCCTTTATGATGAAGATTGTAATCTTTCCAAGAATGTTTCAATTGAATAACCCTTCTTTGATTGAGCTAGGGTTTTTGAGGTCTTATTTGATTCTCTTAGTTACTTTATTCAAGATGATGAGAGGGGTAGTCCTTCTTGATGATTGATGCTCTTGATGTTTCCCGGATGATATTCTTGTGCTTCAACCCTAGAGTATCCTTATTTAAGATGTATTTCCTTTATGTTGTCACCTTAACTCCAATACCATGTTTAGAAATCTATGGGCATCTATATTAGGTGATTTATCTTACTTTGATAACTGCTTGTGATGTAATTTTACTTAACTTTATTATCTTCTTCTTTCACTTGATTATTATTAGTATTCTCTTCATAAAAAACTACCAAAATATAAATAACAATAAGATAAGAGGGAATAAGATATAGGTGATCATCGAGGGCCAAAACCTCTCCAACTGAGAGGAAAACCCACAAGAATTATTCTCTTCTTATAGAAAGTAAATTTAATAATTCCAAGACCTATGACCCTTGACCAAGACCCTCCAAGACCAAGTCCAATATTTCCTCTTTTATAATAACTTCATCTTCAGGGAATTTTGCAATTTCAACTTCCAACAAATTCTTTTGCAACTTCGACCCCCCCAACAGATTCTTCTGCAACTTCAACCTCCCTAGAAAATTCTTCTGCCACTTTGATCTCCAACAATTTCTTCTGTAGAAACTCTAGCCCTTGCACATTTGGAAAATAATGGGAGATTATTTCTCCTTTGTTCCTCACTTTATTTGATTTTCTCTCCTAGAGAACTTGTCTTACAAAGTGTCCTTCTTGATTCCCTAACTTGACTTCTGCAACTCAACCTTTTCTGCTATAATAGGTGCCCTAATTATTTTGCATGTGTGGAGAGAAATAGCCCAAAAATACTTCGCTCTTCCTTCCTCTCCTTCACTTAGGTATTAGTATTCTTCTTCTAGATAGATCAAAATTCTTTATGTTTGAGTGAATGTATCTTCCAAGTGTTGTCAAAGTCCCCTTTATAGAGGTCTTCTACTAGGTTGAATTGCCTCTTTTAGGATTGTTTGTCCACTTGTGTAGGCCGACTTGATATTTTCAACTTGACAAGGTCTTGGAGGGTCCTTTGACTCTATTTTATCAAATAAATTCTTTTTACAATATGTAACATTCACAGGAAGGGTATTTCATATATGAAAATGACTCTCTTGACTTGTAGACTCAATGACAAACCCTATAAGCTCTCAATGGGAGATTGACCTATAAACTAAATTTCCATGAGAATGAAACATGCCTCAAGAATAAAATTAATAAATTTATTTTTCTCATTACATTAAATACATAAAATCATGATTACATATGTCATTATGAAGACTGAACCTAGTTACATATTTCAACAATTTGTACCTTGATCCGCTTGATCAATCTGCTCCGCCAGCTATTTCTTCACACTCTCTTGATCTTCAAGTTATTGGTTCAAATTGTGATCAAGTACAAGGTGGTCATATTATACAGGTAGAGGAGCATAAAAGTGAGGATTCTTTCAATATTTTTTCTCTTTTTCAACGTCCCCCATGTCAAGATGATGGTCTTCCATTCCTGGCTGATTTTGAATCTACTAATCTCGACAGTGAATCAAATGGAATTTGTTTGCTCAATCCATCTGAAGTCTTGGAAAACCACCATTCTGACGATGGTGAGTTTGTTTACATATACGATGATGGAAACCGAAGTGCACCAACTGATCTTTCAGTGTCTTATCCAAAATCTGATTTGGTCAAAGAATATGTTCTTATGGAAATTTCCCCTCCATCTCACTATCCCTTGTGCTCTACCATTTGTAATGCATTAACCTATGATAAGGATGCTCCTTTCTCTTCAAGTTCTTCATCTGATGAGTTAAATTCTCAATTGACACAAGGTAGTGAGGATATCTATGATGAAAAAGGAAATAATAAAATCATTTCATATCCATTCTACCCATTGTCATTTCTAGTTATGCATGAAGAAAATTCTTTTGTCCATGTTACTCATGAAAAATGTCAAGTATTCATTCTTACATGTTCATTTAGAAGAATATTTAGACTCGAGTAATCTAGTTTTTGAAGTTGTAAAATTTATTTAAATTACTGATAGAGATGGTTGCCATCTGATTAATAGTGGTCCTATTGAAATTACTGGTAGTAACTATCCACACACCATGCATGATTTGATTAAATATTCAAAATGTGATTTTACAATCCTTGAAAGTTCTAGGAATTGTCAGGAAGTTGAGGCACTTAAACTTCTGTTGATGGATATGTTAGGATCTTGAGACTCTGGTAAGATCCCCAAACTAAGTCAAATCTGGTTTTCCTCAGAAAATTCTTTTCTTTGCATGGTTTCACTTGATGTAAATTCCATATAGTCTTTCGAACTTTGAAGATTTGGTTTCTGATCAAATTCAAGAATTTATTTAAGTGGATTCATCTCCATGCAAGGCTCTTGTACTTAACTAGGGTTTGAAGTGAATATATCTCATGTGAGCATGGAAATTTGAAGTTGATGATTTCGAATATTATCTTTGGCTGAAGGAATCATGTCTATCATATATTTTTCATAATTGTCATGTCCTAGTTTTTCTTGTGAGTTTTATACGGATAATATTTTTCTTCATCACACATAAAATACTCTTGGGTGATAGTAAATGCATAGTTGTTTAGTGAATCAAATTATTCTTCACTCATTGTATCATGACTAGTCTCATGTGTTTGCTATACTGACATTAATTCACTTTCGATGATTACGATGTTAGTGTAGTGTGTAATCAATTACAGGGAAATGGTTTGTTATATTTATCATGCGAGGGAGATGATTCTTCTATTCAAGGCATTTGTAAAGCTATTCAAACTAATCTATATTTGTTGTTTTCTAACCGAGAATATCATCCCACAAACAATCCATCTGATCATAATATTAGTTGTCATTCGTTTTATCATTTTCTCACCAATATATATAATGACAGTTGTTTCACATTTATTTATATATATGGTTTATCTCACTATTTTGATACTTGTCAAGCAGCAGAGGCACTTCAACCTTTGCTGATGGTTATGTCAGGCCCTCGCTATCTTGACAGGCCTCCTGATATGATCAAATTCATTTTTCCTTACAATATTATCATCCTTATCCTGCTCTTTTAATTTAAAATTCATCTTTTCAAGGATTTTAGGGTTCTCAAGAGGATTATTTCGAATTTCATGATCCAATCATTGAATGGTTGGAGAAATTTTACCTACCAATCTTTGTCGTAATTAATAAGTTTTTATCTTCTCTCATTCTTGCTAAGGATGACAATACAAATGAAGATACATTCATAAGAAGCTTCCAAGGTTTGTTTAATTATTGTTTTCATCGAAACGGTAAGAGTGCAATCTAGTTACAAGTAGTAGCTATGACATATCTTTCAGCTGATAGGAAATAACTTCAATTTGTTGAGCAAGTTATTCAAGCACTTGTATTTTCTATTGCACATTGATTTATATCTATCCTAATTGATGGTATCTTTGTGTATGCAGGCGGGGAGCAGTTATGGTGGCTACATTGGAACTTTCATTACAATTGACCCTAACCTTCTAGCTGGTTAGGTTAGGAGTAGGTCTAGCTACATACTAGCCTCCCTTGCACACTCGTCCTGCACTCGCTCTCTGTACTATTTATTGTGCTTTCTTATTTTTGTCCTGCATCCTATTTCTTGTTTAGCCTCCATTTGATTTTTCCTTTTGATTTTGTTTCCTTGTTATGTCGTGTCTCTCCTTTTGTGTTTTTATTAATAAGACTTTGCATGAAGATCCATAACTAATCAAATCATATCAAGAGCCATAACTAAAATGTATTATGGAACCATGCATATAACCAACACATAACCAAAAAAATAACTACGATAATACAACCATCAAAGCCACATAACAACAAGTACAAGTACTCATAGAATACAATAAGAAAATATATCTTGTTATAGGCCATTTTGTCACATCTGGTCAATAAGTCTGCGCATGATCATTCACATCCTTTGAACACTTTTTCATCCTTGCTAGCAAATCCCTAAGCATGACTCTTTATAAACCCCAAGTTTCTACCTGAAAGCACCTTGTTTCAATCATTTTTAGGACCAATGCAGATTGGCCCCTCATTGGCCAATGTTGACTACCAGGTTGTCCTACTCTAGGTCTATACTGATCACCAACAAGTTGCTCAACATTGGGGGTGTGCTGATTCTAGAAATTCGGGAAAAAAAAATCCCAAAGCTTCCTCTTCTAGAAGCTTCCATGATATGTTGTAACCATTTACCTCAGATAAGAATCTTGAATCCTATCCTATCCTAACTTTGAGTTTTCATGCCTTATCCCTTGAGCTCATCCTCCCATCAAGAATGGTTCTCTAGACTATATTGGTAAAGGGATAATAATTCATGAACCTCCTTCACTTATGTATTTAATGCCATCCATAGGCAAGGTGTTGGATTTTGGAGAGTGATTCTACCCTTATGCTATTGATGTGAGATATATCATTCCATGCATTAGGGTGATTAGAGGTGCACTTTGTGATAAAGAAAGGACAAGTCAACTTGGAGGAGCTCTTCTACAAGATCAACACCTATTTTTGGTTGTAACTCACTCCATTTCTATTAATGCAAAGAGTTATTTGTTTTCCTATATATGATGTTATGGTTTCATGTATTTCAATACCATGTTGATCTATTGAATAAAGTGAGTAGATAATGCTACATAGATTTCGTCGATTGTTGGCTTGTGTTATCTGACTATGCAGGTTCTAATTATAGTGATTAGAGATAGGGTTGGAGCATTCAAACTAAGGAAGGAGTGAAGCATACGACTGATTCTAGGTAGGCTTCATCTCGTTATCCATTTAGTTTAAGCAAAAGTTAGTCTCCTTGTATTTCATTTGTTCTAGGTCAGTCTTCCAGGCCTAGGGAAGATACTTCTGTCTATAGTCATAGATTCTGCATAACAAATTGGTGACCATGCTAGGGAATGGTGTATTCCTTTGGTGGTTTATTTTTCCATTTTTCTTATCTTACCTCTTATTCAGATGTTTGTTGTCTTATTAAGTCAAGAACATTTCTAGGAAGACCTTTCATTGAGCCTCAATTGCAATCCTTGTGTTGGAACTTTGCATCCCTAGACAACCGCACCCTCTCGTCTTGTAACAGAGTGTTGCACCCCAGTTGAACCTTCTTTGTGCTTGCATTGCATAACACTGGTGCCTCATTTGCACCCACATTGGCCCGTGTTCATGCATAATTTTAATTTTTTCTTTGATCAACCTTGTTCCATATTCTCTTCCTTGATTTTTTGAGTGTCTTGTGGTCTCTCTAAAGCCTCCATTTGGTTTTCTTTTGTTTTTAGTGCCTTTAGGTCATTTGCAAACTATTTTTGTTTGATCATTTACTTATTTGAATTGGTGTTCTAGTCATTGTTCTAAAAATATTTTTTGATTCAGTGATAAAATTTGCATCGTAGTTTTCTTCATTTTCGAAAATTAATGGTTTAAAAAGAAAAAGATGTGCATTAGAATTTATGGTTTTGTGTGCGCATAAAAATTGGAATAGTTGCATTTAAAAGGGAATTATAATTTTCACATTTTTTGCTGCATACACTTTGTCTCTTCCCTTCCCTAGATATATTTTCATTGAATGAGAAACATTTCATTTCCGAATGTTGATTTGCATTTCTAGATATTTAGGTGACATTTGTAGTGAGCCCCAAAACTAAAAATTAATTGAAGATAAACATTAAAATTTATTGAATCAATCTAAGGAAAATTTGTAACATTAGAGAAAAAATTTAGAGGTCTAGGATAGAGACGTGTTTTGGCATCGTTAAATGTAGGAGTTGTCGTTGTTTTCCAGCGTTGTATCCCAGGGGTGAAATCATGTTCCATGTACATGAGTGTATATGACCTTTCTCCACGTGCCTTTGGGTATATTGGATGACTTTCCATGCACGTAAAGTATATGGGAACACTCTCATCGAACTATTACGCATTAGACAAAACTACTATAGACTTCACTTCCACATACCTTCAAGTATATTTTGGAAGTCTCCTATAGGTTGCTATCGTCACCATAGGTAAATGAGTCGGCCACCTTGTTTACCATAATACACTGAACACAACATTTGGGGAGATTTCTTGCACGTATGTTAAGTCCTTGGTTCACCAAGGTGTATATTATAGTTCACGGTTGCTTGGTAATCCTTTATGCCTAGTGATTAGAATCTGGATTAGGGGCAAAAATTAGATAAAAAAACAAAGTGCTCGTAATTGTTCAAAACCTAAAAGACCAAATCCATCTCAGCGATACGATCCCAATGCAACTCGTTTCACTCAAAAACCAAGTTCGTATGAAGAAGATAGAGGCTGCTGACCGCTTATCCAAACAAAAGAATTTTTGAAAAAAAAATGTACAGTCACTGCACAGTCAGTAGTTCATACTACTCACGTTGCAGGTGACTGGGCAGGTCAATGGAATGGTCAACGTCCAACAGTGTTTCGCCAAGTTTCATGTTTTTACTAGTCTGCAGGTGTGGTGACATGGCTCGATTTTATTAGTTTATGAAGGACTAATGAGGAGGGGACAAGTGGAAAGCCCAGAGGCTGCCACGTGTCCCTCCCCAAAGGACCACATATATCGGCACATAGTAAAATTTTATGTCAAGGGGGGGGGGGTTAAACCCGGGACCTGCACCGAACAAACCACATGACATATTGTTATACCATAGCTGCGGTTCTTAACCTACAATGGTCAGCATGTATATTTATTATTTAGTATGTTTGCATTGGGGGTTAGGAGGGATCCAACTTGCGGCCAACCCCCTCCGATGTGAGCACAACAACGTAACTTCGACGGTAAAAACTAACGTCTACACCAGATTCGACGAACAACATAAACTCTAACTGCTAACATAAATCATTCTCATGTGATCTCGACCACCTAAATTGCGGATTAATGGTTACCATAACCTCGCTTAATGTGCTAACTACAGATTAGTTTGTAATTAACAAAACTTATTGATAATTAAACTGTAGTTAAATTCAGCAGAGTTTTTGGTGGTCCCTCCAAATCAGAGGATTCCTCCAGTTTTAATGGGACTAACTAGAGTTCCTCTAGTTTTAGTGGAGGTTTACTAGGAGAAATTGTTTTGATCATAACTTGGGCAAAATTCAACCAAATTGGGATCAGAAAAGGTGTTCCTAGATGATTTTTATGTTTTTAGCACATTGAAGCATGTTTTAGGAGTAGTAGAGAATTGTAAACACCAATTATTCCATTATTAAGATAATACAGAGGCCGAAGCCATGGAAGCTGGACCAAGGAGATGTAGCCCATGAGGGGTGAACTCCTTCATCAAAACACTACGTTAAATGTTCATTTTGATGGTTTATTGTAAATTTGATTTCTTCTGTTCAACACTTGATTTTCATGTTATTTTTCTTATGAAATTAACATAAAACTTGACAAATTTACCTGTTTCCATTCACAAACACCAAAAGGAAATCTACGCACATGAAGCAATTGATAAGAAAGTGTTTTCAATTTTGAAGTTGAAATTAACACAACAACACTAACATTCAACTACAGATCAAGTTGGTATTAGAGAAAAGGTTATTTGCTTGATTGCTTGAGTTTTGTGCAAGTAGGGTTTTAATGGTTTCATATTTGTGAAGCTTTTTGATGCATTACAAGTGTGATGGAAACTTTAATGAGTGATGTTTCTAATTTAGCTCCCTTAGAAAGACTCTTTTATGAAGAGATGTTGTAAGAGATTATCATCATGAGAGATATGGTGCAAGAGATGGATGAATATAGGAAGGAAAACACTATACTTCAAGAGCAGTTGATGGCCATGAAGGAGGAAAAGCAAGAGCTTCTTGAAAATATGCATGAGATGGAGATTCAACTCCATGATCCTAGGGAAACCCTAGCCAAGTATGTGCATGAAAATGAGGTATGCAATTCAATTTTATCTTCAATTTCCTCTCAAAATGAATGTTTTGGTGCTTATGAAAGACAAAATAGAGGAATAGGGTCCAAATTCTTGATGAAGATCGGCTATGAAGGTAAAGGGTTAGGCAAACATGCACAAGGCATAGTTGAGCCAATTGTTGTTGAGGAAAGGCCTAGGTATCTCGGTCTTGGTGATGGACAACATGATGGAGAATGCTCCAAAGCCAAGGAGGCACATGAAGGTGTTCCAAGAAGGACTTTCATTACATGTTCATTATCCCAAGCTTGTGAAGTTTGTGTTCATGAGGAATTCAAAAGTTTTATACCCACTTTGCAAGAAGATTCTCATAAGCATGCAACTAGTGGAAATTGAAAACAAGAGGAAGTTGAAAGATCTAAGGTCATTGAAACCATTGTTGGTATTTTGAAGAGAGCCAATACCTCATCAAATTCACCTCCTCAAGAAGGCAACAAAGGTGAATGTGCAAGGGATAAATTTGCCTTTAATCAAGTCCTTTTGATTATGATAAACATGGTAAATATTCACATAAGATTTTGAGAGAATTTACATGTTCCTTTTGTGGTTTGAATAACCATATTATTTTGAGGTGTTAGAAGAGCATAACCATACACAGGAAACTTTCAAAACAAAAGAGAGAGAAAGCCAAAGGTCCATTGGATAATGGAAACCATGTTGAAAAGAAGATGCAATTATTTTGCACTCTTTGCCATAAGCAGGGTCATCTTGTAGATATGTGTTGGACTTTGCATCCAACAAGTCATCCACGACATTTGAAGATGGTGGAGAGAGATTTTGGAAAGAATGAAAAATAGGATTCCATAATTGATGTGGGTCAGGATGATACACATGATGAAATGCAGCTGAAAGAAATGCCATTGAAATGGTTTGGAAAGGGATGGCTAGATTTTTTAACCAATTAAGGCCTTGCATTTCTTTTGATAATTGATGCAAATAAGGAAAGATTTGCATTTCCTTATTGATGCATTTATATTCTTCTAAAAGTATGCTATGTATTGCATGAAGAAAGATGTTGGAAAAGTAGAGTTATGTTGACTCATTTCGGTGCAACAAAGATGACAATTTGCAATTAAAAGTTTGCATGCATGTTCCATTCTGGAATTTGCATGTTTATGCCAGGAAGGTGTTCGGAAGTGGAGTATGTTGACTCACTTTATTGCAACAAATTTGGCCATTTCAGCTCTTTAAGTACTCATACATACCAATGAGATTCTTGTACTTGTGATTGTACTTGTGAGAGAGTTGAGAATTTTTATACATGCATGAGAGTTTGTGTGTGTGAATAGTGGAATTTTTAATAGTTTCATTGTGCTTGAACATGCATGAGTGATTGACTTGTGTTGGTTTATTTCTTTGTTAACATGTATGTTGTAAACTTGAGAATGTTGATCATTTTCACATGCATGAGTGTTGGCTTGTGTGGTCGATTGATTGTTAACATGTATGTTGTCAACTTGAGAATGTTGATTATTTTCACATGCCCGAATGTCGGCTTGTGTGGTCAATTGATTGTTACATCTATGTTATATTGGCTTGGAAGAATTGATTTTGTCTCCAAAGATGAAAGGGAGATGTGATGAATTGTTTCATTAGAATGTGGAACTGTTGTTGTAAATCGTCAAGTTGTTGTACATGCTTTTGCTTGACATGAAATTCAGTTGTTTGAAGAAGCATGTTTTATCGACTTGTGTTTAGTCGATAGTTTATACACCAAGATGTAAGAGTACATGGTGATGTTCACGTGATGTGACATTTGTTGCTTTGAAGAAGAAAAAGGAAGAGGTCATCAAGTTATATTATTACAAGAGTGCTTTTCAAGGAAACACCATTAGCCTTGAAGGGTGTTTCTTGTGACAAGATGTCGCAGGATTTTGGAAGGTCCACACTTGAGCAAGATGCTCATGATTAGCCTTCATTCTCAAATAATGACATGAGAAACATGTTAATACTAGAGGATGATGGAATCAAGAAGCGATAGTGGAAAAAAAATGCCATATCATGTGTTGATGTCAAGAAGCAAAAGAGATGGTGAATGAATTCTTCCAGATGTGGAATTTGGAACTTTGGAGGTAAAAGAATGGTCATTTATTTTCTTGTTATCACTGATATTGGAACTCATTGTTGTAGTTCACTCAGATGGGCTTAACTTGGAAAAGTAGCTTCCAAGGAGAATCTTGCATCGAATGCATGTGTTGCAAAGGAGGAACATGATTGTTAGTGGGAAGGCCATCAGTCAGTTTTCCAAGCGCCGAGGGGTCGCTTTGGTACAATAGGGTATTTAAACAGTGAGAAACTAGCAAGTGTTGGATTGGGTCAACATCAAAAGGAGAACATTGGTTGAAGTGCTAAGCCATTGGAAAGGCAAGGCATGTCAGTGAACCCAAGTGGTTTTCATGGAGATTTTTCCAAGTAGAATATATTCATAGAACTGGGGAAGGAGAAGAGTATTCAACTCTCATCAGATAACCAACTTTTGTGGGTCCAAAACCCTGTCATTGGGAAGGAGTGATCGAAATCTAGATTAGGGGCAAAAATTAGCTCAAAAATCAAAGTTATTGGAATCGTTTGAAACCTGAACGACTACGTCCGTCTCGGTGATACAATCCCAACACAACTCATTTCACTCAAAACCGAGTTCATATGAGGAAGATAGAACCCACTGACTGCTTTGCCAAATAGAAGAATTTTTGAAAAAAAAATGTACAATCACTGCATAGTTAACATTCCGTACTGTTGACGTGGTAGGTGACTGGGCAGGTCAATGGAATGTTCAACATCGAACAATGTTTCACCAAATGTCATGTTTTTTACTGGTCTGCAGGTGTGGTGACATGGCTCAAATTTATTGATTTATGAAGGACCAATGAGGAGTGGACAAGTGGAAAGCCTGGAGTCCGTTGCGTGTCCCTCCCCAAAGGACCACATATATCAACGCACAGTAAAATTTTATGGCAGGCCGGGGGGACAAACCCGGGACCTGCACCGAATAAACCACATGACATACCATTATACCACCGTTGTGGTTCTTAACCTACAATGGTCACCACTTATATTTATTGTTTAATATGTTTGCGGTTTGGGGTTAGGAGGGAGCCAAACTGCAACCAACCCCCTCCCATGTGAACACAACAACGTAACTCCGGCGGTAACGACTAACATCTACACTAGAACCGGTGGTCGAAATAAACTATAATCGCTAACATAAACCACTCTCATGTGACCTCGACCACCTAAATTGCGGATTAACATTACCATAACCATGCTTAACATGTTAAATACAGATTATTCCATAATTAACACAACTTACCATTAATTAAAAGGTAGTTAAATTCGGTGGATTTTTTGGTGGTCCCACTAAATGCGGGGTTCCTCCAGTTTTAGCGGGACTAACTGGAGTTCCTCCAGTTTTAGTGGAGGTTCACAAGGAGAAATTGTTTTGACCATAACTTGGGAAAAATTCGACCAAATTGGGATTAGAAAAAGGTGTTCCTAGATGATTTTGATGTTCTGAGCACATTGAAGTAGGTTTAAGGAGTAGTAGAGCATTGCAAACAACACTTTTTCCATTATTGATATAATACAGAGGCCCAAGCCATGGAAGTTACACTAAGGAGATGTAGCCCAGGAGGGGTGAAGTCCTTCATCAAAACACTGTGTTAAATGTTCATTTTGATGGTTTGCTGTACATTTGATTGCTGCTATTCAACAATTGATTTTCATGTTATTTTTCTCATGAACTTAACATAAAACTTGACAAATTTACCTGTTTTCATTCACAAACAACATAAGAAAACCTATGCACATGAAGCAATTGGTAAGCAAGTGTTTTTACTTTTGAAGTTGAAATTTAAACAACAAAACTAACATTCAACTACAGATCACCTAGATTACCCTCTTTTTGATTTATTTTTGTGTTAATTTCTAAAATTTACTATCCAACGTGGAATAATAAAATCCACCACTCTGTCATTGATGTAGAATAAAAAATAATCCTTCTCTTCCACTAGAGGCTACTCTTGTTCGTCGTCAGAAGCATAAGAAGATGCAAACTACCGAATTGAGAAATTCAGGAAGTACTTATGGTCCTCTTCCTGAATCTGATCAACTCGAATCATATTTCCCTTTGAGTACTAAGCCTGAGATCACCTCTACTCTTTCTGTTGAATCTGATGCAATGAAAACAGAAGTCCCCGAAACCTTCTTGCCTGAGGTTATTGAAACTAACTTTCCTAAGTTAGAAACTTTACTTCCTAAGGTTGTTGAACCTGAGGAACCTCAAGCATCTTCACTTGTTACTTTAGGACCTTCCCCTTCTCTTCCTTTGTCTTAGATAAAACCTCCAACCATATATCATGGACTTTACAGTGAACCTCTTCCATATGGTCTTGTGAGTATTGAAGAGATCCCGCAATAAGAGCCTCATCCCTCTACTCTTTTTCATTGGAGAGGACTCAATTTTTATCATATTGGTCCTCTTCCTTCTCTTCAGACTCCAACATAATCTTCTTTACTTGATTCTTTTGACACACCCATGGATTTCTCACGATAATCTCAATTGGGATTGTTAACCATGAATGGATCTAATTTGACTCCCCAACCCATGTCCACCACTATGGTTGAAACATCAAATGTTGGTTCCTCATCTATGTTTGCAACATCACCAGAGGCATATCTGTATGGTGGCCCGTTCATCCCACCTATCTATCAGTTTTTATCTGCTACCCTCTTTGGTGCAGCTTCTAGTCCTTGGACCTCTCCCATGTCATCCATTTTGGGAATTATGTCTAGAACTTCACTTATGAACACTACTCAACCTAATCCTTCTCCTTTTCCTACACCTACAGTTGAGCAACAGGTTTGCCCTTATGTTAGTGGGAAAGGTTATCTTCAGCAACCTAACTCTTTTGATGTTGGTTTCCCTCCATCTGTCTTGTAGTTTCCTCCATTAGCCCCTCCTCCTAAGGCAGGGGGGAACCTGTTGTTGGTATACATCAAATTGGTAATCAACCTTATTATAATACTCCTTATCATGGGATGTCTTCCACTATTTGGAAACCTACTTTGCCTATCCAATTTGGTTTGTTTTGGGACCAATTGTTGAATCCTCAACCTATGCCATCTTCATCTCAAATTCCTACCCTTGAATATGTACCTCAATAAGCTCAAATACATGTAAGTCAACCTTTACAAGCTTCTTTTGTATCTCCACCTATTCCATCGGTATCTGGTACCCCTTAGGTTCAACTTACCTAACCTTTACAAGGTACCTTATAGTCTCAACCTCTTGGGCAAGGTACTCCTCAAATTCTAGTAGGACAGAGCATGGCGCAGCCTCAATCGAATCCACCTTATGTCAGGATGATGCAAAATCTCATGGGGCAGTAGTATAAACCTCATGAGGGCATTCATAAAGTGCATTTTCATGGCCAACACATCCAAACCCAACCATCCCAACCTTTATAGGGTTACCCTAGAGTTGGTCAATAAGGTTACGTGCATGATGGTTACCAAAATCCTCCTTATTATGGTGCTCAGGTTCTTATTTATGGAGACTCTAAAAATTTCTAGACTTGACCTGACTCACCAATGATCCCATCGCTCATTTGTCTTGGTGGCTGATAATTCCTACTAAATTTCCTTATGATATCCCAAAATTCAATGGTAATCCCAGAGAAGACCCGTCAACCCATGTCATGACGTATCATCTGTGGTGTTCTTCAAACCTCCTTAATGATGATTCCATATGAATGCATCTTTTCCAACGTACTCTTATAGGTACCACATGTAAATGATACATTGAGTTACCTAGATTTTTGTTTCTGATTTTTAGTTCCTTAGATAATGGCTTCCTCACACATTTCTAGTTTCCCATCTAGTATGAAAATGGAACGAAACTCTTGAACAATTTTAAACAAACTAAAGCTACTCACATCTCTGATCACATCCATGAGTGGCAACATCATCACAGGTTGGTTAATACCTATGTTCCATATCAATTGTTAGCGGAATGGTTTATTAAATCCATGTTTCCATCTCTCATAGATGATGTAGCTAAAGGTGGGGTCATGACTGAAGAGCAAGTAATTTCTCATTCTTAGTATTTATACCTCATCTATGCCCAATCTGGAACGCTCTATGAAAAGATACCAGAAGCTCCAAGACCTTCCAACATTGTTCCTCCAACTCCTGGTAAAGAATATCATGCTGCTAATGGCATCATTGGTTCTGCCAATTCACAAATAGTGAGTAAACCATATGGTGATGCTGTCACTGCTTTTGCCCAAAACTCTTCATCTAATCCTCCTTTAGATTCTTCTACCGAGATAAATTTCATTTTATATGATAAAGGGAAATCTTAATAGCAATGAGGAATCAAGAATAAAGGAAAAGGCAAAAAGAAGAAATATTCTTCACTGTAGGATAAACAAACAAATCAGTCATTTGATGAGAAACGAAAGCCTCGCTACCCATGCTTGATTTGCAATGATGATCAATTTACTTGTGACTATCCTCATAGTGCAGAAGTGAACAACTTTTTGAAATCCTCCACTTCTGGCGCTATGTTGACCAACTCGTTTCCTAATCAGGAGATCCACAAGGTTGCTCGGGACCCTTCTTCCTCTAACACAGTTTTGATTCTTTCCTCCATGAAGCCTAAAATTGATGTTATGATGGCTACTCGAAATAAGGAATATGGTAATGCAAATTTTTGGGCGTGGGATCCCCCTAAGGCAATATTTAGGGCTTAAAACATAAGTTTTGACTAAGTCTGTTATAAAGACTCTGCAAGTTATGGGTGCAGAGCGCGAAGATGGTGAATGAGTTAGAGGGTTGTCCACCCTCATTTTTGTAATGTAATGTCGGTTTGAGAGATCTACCCATGGTCTGCGAATGATGGGATTGTATAAATAGATCAAGGCTCTAAGTGTAAAGAGACATTAGAAAAACCATGATCTAGGAAATCAATGAAGTAGTGAGTCGAAGTGTAGAGTTGTGTCTTTGGGTCGTAGAGTAGGAGAAGGCTCTGCAGCTGAGTGCGTAGAAGCCTAGTAGTCCGTAGCTTAGTGCAGGAATAACGAGAAGTTTTACCATATTTCTGTGTATCTTTTACAGTTCTATGCATTATTGGGTATGAATTGAAATTTTATTGTTTATTTACTGCACGAACTTATATAAATGTGTTGAGTAAGTGAATATAATACAAAGTATCTGTTTATGCGAAGATAACTAACTGTCATAATAAGATAAGTAAGACCCACGTTGTGACTTGGGGAATAGTGCAAATTGCTGCTCTAGCAGCGAGAAAGCCCCACAGCCACTAGGTACGGTTGCGTGAAGGCGAGTATAACAGGGCGCAAAGGCCTCGCAGGTCAGGAAAGTGCGCGAAGTACCCTACGGGAAGGTATTCATAGTTGGACTACATCAACCCCTTAGACACCTCAAGGGTGCGGAAACCTGGTTCCATCATCCCCCCATACTGCTTTAGGTGAGACCTAAGTCTGCGCTCCGCGGACTATTTCCAAAAGGGCCAGTAGTACAGGGATTTGTTTGGCTAATTAACTTCCAACCTGGGTCAAGCCCCAACAAGCCAAAAAATGGTTCCATTGCTGAGACTGGAATCTACATAGAAATGTCTGATGTCGTATCATTAGAATCCAACTAAGAAATAAATTGAAGGTTGGTTGGACAGGAGAATTCACGAGTTTGTGGCGTACAAGAACAGGAATCCGTGACTATCAAAAGAAGAGTGGTTAGATTGCTACTTGTACACAGAGATCCACAAAATTTTCTTCACATCTTTCCCTACTGAGCTATACGAGTGGATCGCGAAGCTAGCAGATAGCCAAGGAAGGTGCAAGCTCAATAGCCCTATTATGTGGACCCCAGAGTTGGTGCGCAGATTAGAAGCATCAGTGGATAAGATCGCGTGCACTGTTAATCACTAGCTTGATCGAGTTATAAGAGGATTCATTGCTGAATTCGCGGTAGAGACTTTAATCAGCTATAGTGAGGTAGAGCGATGCTTCCTCAAAGGACCGCAAGGTAAGTACATTAAATCTCTGAACACGTGGATTAAAATGCTACTCTATGAAAAGTGGATTATGTGAATACGTTGATGTTTGGGGCTACGTGAAGTGGGAGAATTTATAGAAACAAAGGGAGTGGATAGCTAGAAACTAGCCCCTTGATTTCACCTTTGCGAGGGGATGAGGAAGAGCTCGCGAAGGTATCACCAAGAAGTATGATCAATTTGATAAGGTAGAGGATTCCACACATACCACCCCCACCCACACCACCACCAGTTTCACCGTCTTCACCCCCATGTTCACCCATACCACCTCCGCCACCACCGCGAGTCAATATGGCAAGCACGATAAAGTTGTTGGTGTTCAAGGGAGTAGGAAATGAAGATCTGGATGAGTTTTGGTTCGTAATAAAAGCTGTATGGGAAGCACAAGGAGTTATAGATGACAATATAAAGAAAGTGACGTTGGTTAGTGCTCTGTAGGATCGCGTGTTGACCTAGTATATTAAGCATTCCAATGACAATTTGAATGCAGGGATCACAGATATCCAAATTGCACTGAATAGAGAATTTAGCAGACCGAAGTCAGAAGCACAGTCGATAATCAGGTTCAAAGAGATAACGATGATGCTAGGCGAGACTCCTTGGGATTTGGATTAGAGATTGAAGTGCACAATTCACGAATCTAATATAACTTTGACAGATGGACAACACCGCGAATGGTTTGTAGCATTGCTAATGCCACATTTAAGGAACATGCTGTCACAACAGAGGCTAAGAACTCAGGCAGAGGCCTTGGAGATCGTGATGAGGTTACATGAAACCCTGATACAGGATCCTAACCTGGGATTTCAGCAGATCCACACGCAATTGAAAAACTTGTGCCTTGAGATGCAGAGTTTGAAACAAGATAGGACAACTCGCCCAGAAGTGCGCGACAAAGTATTATGTGTTAAATGTAAGGGTCAGGGTCATGATAAGGAACATTGCCCAGTGTTCGCGAATTAACTTGCGGGAGGAGGATCGATGCCGTTAAGACTGAGGCCCATGTAGGACCTAATGCGACACCAGCGTTGCGGTGCGTGATTTGTCAAATAGGAGGAAAGCATGCTACAGACAACTGCCATTTGTTGCAGAAGTACACGCAGAATTCACAACAGCTGTTCTATAATTTTCGTAGATCAGTGGGACATGATGAGTGCACCTATAGAAGCTATGAACTGATGATGGATAGGACTCCCACCTATAGAGTTTAGGCAGAAATGCGGCCCCTTAACCAGAACGCAAGAGTGGTGCGAACCAGATTTCAGGAGTGTGGACGAGGCTGAGGTGGAGGAGAACCTGGAAGAGGTTGCAGGTAGCTAATATGTTATAATTGTAGGGGGCCAGGACGTTATGCCCATGATTGTACGAATCCGACGCGTTCATCATGCTTGTATTGTACATTGTTTGATCATGAGATGGAGGATTGTCCCACCTTGATTGTGAGGCTGCGCGACAAGGGAGTGCTCCAACCTCCCTTGACTCAGAACTTGCAAATGATGAGGTTTGAGCCGTGCGAGGAAGACCCTAACATAAAAATTGGGCTCCAAAGTGGGATAATGATGGGGGTTGAGAAAGGCATGCAGCCTAAAGATAGTACTTGGGTTCGCAAGGCTCCAACGAAAGAACCAAAGTTTGATTTGGAGTGTACTAAGGAAACCTTCATGGAAGTAAGGAAGAGCTTCACTAATGCCTCCACCTCAGGAAGCAAAGACAGACCATAGCTAGTAATGGACCCATCAATGCTCACAACGTTCCTAGAAATATGCATGAAGCTACTGCGCGACAACAAGTCTGTAAAGGGATTGCAGGAAATCATTAATAGATGTGCTGGGACCGCGCTAGGAGAACCGCTCGTAGTTTGGAAGACTGGAAAGCACATGACGAGGACGGGAAGGGAAATGAGATTGACCCCATAGATTGGAGAATATGAGATGGACCAAGTGATTCTGGATTTAGGATTGCATGCGAACATTATGCCAAAGCAGACATAGGAGCACATGGGAAGAGCTACGCTACAATGGTTTCCTATCCAGCTGCGAATGGAAAACCAACAAAAGATCATACCTATGGGGGGATTGCAGGGGATCATCATGGATATTGAAGGAGCAAGCGCACTAGCAGATTTTGAAGTGATAGAGATTGTTGATTACAACAACCCCTACCCCACGCTATTAGGAATAGATTGGGCCACTAATATGAACGGGGTGATAAATCTGAAGAAGCACAAGATGATTTTTGAGAAAAAGTCTCTACGCATAGTTGTACCTTTGGACCCTGCAGAAGGATCACACTACACGGAGCCTGTGCATGACTATGAAAGCAACGACGACTTAGACTGCATCTACAAGATAACCGAGCGAGAGCAGTACTAGGTAAATCCTACCGCGGATGGATGAATCTCATGGGAGCGTGAAAGATCCTATACGTCAGATTCAGATGAAGAGATAGAGTGATGGTAGAACCAGTTACACGAGGTACCCATGTTGAACTGCAACAAGATGACAAGATCGATGCGCTGCATATCAACAAAAGTAAGGGATTTGCCTACGTATGATGGGTTAAGTGAGGTAGACATCTTCTTGAATAGATTTGAAAAATAAGTGTCAGAACAACACCATTTCGAGGCTTTAAAACGGGTACTACGTGCTATGCCCGTGAGGTGGTGGGGTACACACCAAGGAAGCTTTGAGGACTGGCACAAATGCAGGAGAATGATGTGCATGCATTTTGGGAAGCCTCAGATGCGTCTAAAAGACAAGTCGGATGATCCGTGCATGCATCTGTCCAGGTGGGTACAGGCATAAGGTAAACAACCCGTGCGGATGCACATGGACTTCGCGTTTGGAGACATGGTAAATAAGCAGGTGTTGGCGAGGAAATTGCGTGAATGGTCCCTCCAGTTGGGACGATGAAGTTTGGAAATAATGCACGTGCAGAAGGTTACCCATGCAACAATCCTTTAATGAAGTGTACGTAGCACTGAACAGGGTATAAATGCAATGCAGTGATTGGGACCTACGCGTGCCAGCAGTTCTGTGGGATTATAGGAAAACGTGCAAGAAACTGATGGGGCAAACACCTTCTACGTTGGCCTATGGAGAAAACATGGTAGTTCTAATAGCGCATAGTAAGCCTAGTGTGCGCATAGCAGCACCAGTAGATATGATAGTTCGTGGAGCCTTAAGAAGGGATGGCGTAGCTGAACGAAGCAGAACGCTTGGGACTTGAGGTAGAAATCTGATAGGGTTATCTTAGGCTCCAAAAACTAATGAAAGAAAGGGTGTGATTAAGGGAGAAAAGCACTCTGGTGGAAGCAGAAGTCAAGCAGCTTCAAGAAGAAATAACGAAGGATTTTCTCGATAAGAAAATCAGGATGATAAGACATGGTGCACACGATTACTGTGATGAATTTGGGAACTACTACCAAGAGTTGATCAACCTGATGCTTTGAATTAGACCACATATTATGGAAGGGATCAACCATGGTGGCACGCAGTAGATGGTAAAGTGCGCGACGCAGCCAGTAACAATAAAAAGTGGATGTTTTCCAGGAAAAGTGATGGATGATCGGTTGAAACCCTATACAGGTGGTGTGGCCAACTAAATAGCTACAAAAAGTACAGTCTTAGCACTCCTGAAAGTTGAAAGGAGGCGTGGTACTATAAACTACTCTGCCCGAGAGTTGCGTGATGTTGTGGCTGCGTGCAGGAGCAAAGTGTCAGAAGGTCCGTGACCGCGCAAGGGCGGTTGAGCTGCTACACGGGTTGGTTGGAAAGTGACTGTTGTAGTCACTATTCATGATGTGATGCTTGACTTAAGACCAAATGGAGTGGGCGTCAGGCATTTAAGACGAGCTTTATGGGAAATATTTGGGAAAATTTGCCACCAAGGGAGCATTAATGGACAAGATTTGGGGGGAATGGTCAAATTCAAATTCAAAAGGCGCTATAAAATACAAAGGGTTTCCCAGCAAACAACACTTGGTCATTTATGAATTGAGCTGTCATATGCCCCACATATTTTGAGCCAAGACCTGTTTTCCCTATGGAGAGCATTTGTTAAGCACCTGAGTGAACAGTTGAGAGATTTCTGGGCAAGCAAGATGGTGGCATCCGAAGAAGCCAGGGAGATCACAGAGATGACCACCAAAGAAGCCAGACAGGCCTTGACCATAGAAGATGCCCCTGAAGGCACCGGGATTGTTGTGGAAATCCCTAAATCATCATGCACGCTGAGACCGAAGAAAGATAAACAACCAATGATTTTGATGCAAGTGTCCCCTCGAAACTCACTGAGCACTAGATTAATGGGAAAAGGGAAAGTAGTTAACTTGGAAACCGACGAGGAGGAAGAAGACCTTGAGGATCTCATAATTGAAGAAGACGAGAACGAGGGCATGGAGGAAGAAACCGAGGTTGTGCACCCTCCATCAAAGTTGCTTGCGTATGTCCCTCGGTGGAACGGGAAGGAAAAAGTGCCCAAGGAATTCGATGAGAGCAAGAGATCTCTACAGACTCTGCTTCTCTCATATGATATCATTTTTGAGGGCAAGCACCTGGGACGGTTGCTGAACTTGAAGTTTGAATATTGGGATCTCGCTGACCACAAGAAATTCCATCACCTAGAGACTGTGTAACTCATGAAGCCAAAGCAGAACACCATGGCGGGAGTTATAGAATTGAAGCCACGCAAGTGGTTACGCGGAGTTGAAAAGGTAGGGTTATTAAACCCGCTCTGGGTGCCGCATTACCACCGTGCCCTAGTAACGATCTTCATTATCAGGCAACTACTCTACCTAGTGCATGGTGGGTGTTTGTGGCTGGAGGAACCCATCCTCATCATGGACCACTTAATCCATCGCATTACCCGGCTCCCATGTAAAGGGGAGGAGCCTATAGACATTTCAGAGGGAAAGAGAAGTGATTTGGCCATCGTGGAGGCCATGAAAAAGAAATACAAGCTGGAGAAGAAGAAAATGCACTACACGATATCCAACATCAACAACAAAGTAGTCAAAGTTGCGACCGAGATACTGGCAGGTAAGCTCATGCAGAAGTGCTATGTGGATGAGGTACTGGTATTGATGGTGGCACTTGCTGAACAATGCACAAAAGGGGTCCAGTTTAACTAGTCTGAATTCTTGTGTAAAGAGTTCCTAGAGAATTGCTGCGAGGCACAGGAACGAGGAAAAATGTTCCACTATGCATGGCTTCTACTGTCCATAGTTTTGGTGGCAGGGGAATTGCCAGAGGACAACCAGTTCCCCATGATTGCAAGGGATCTTCCAGAGGTCGTGAAGTACGCTTCACTCTGGGCCACAAAATATGCGAACCGGATTTGTGACAATAATATGTTCTGGGTGTTCATGGAGATGAACATTAGAATGGGGATTAACCACAAGTCACAGTTACCACCCACTGTCTAAAACAGCCTGCAATGTTTTTCAGAATTTAAAGCAGACTTTCATCACATCTACCTGAGGGCACACAAGAACCCAGCGAAGAAGTGGAGCGAGCTACCCTTCATAACGACAGATGATGTGATTTTCGATGTACTAGAGATGTGGTCGCTGGAATGGCGCGCCCCAGACATCGCTGTGGTGAAAAAGTCTACTACGCAGAAGAAGGAGGAGGCCAAACTGCGCATGGTAGAGTTCGCAAAAAAGAGAAGGAAAGAAGAAGCGACAACAAAAGTGCAGGAGGCACTGGATGCTGTGCAGACAACAACAAAACAAAAAAGGCCGCAACAGTAGAAGCACAGGAGGCAGCAGAGAAGGTGAGTGAGGGCCAGAAGTCGCCTTTGCCTGAGCAAGAGAAAGAGATGGAAACAGAGGAAGAGGAGGGTGGCATAGACCCACAAACAACGTCAACACAATTGAAGCGCCAATGCTCGGCGAGCAGACGGGGCCACGCAAGAAGGTGAAAGCATCCAAGCTACCGATGAAGCCGATCACCCTTACTGAGGGTGATCTGCATGATATAGGAGAGATGGTGCGTGACGTCACCACAGAGGCCCTCCAAAACTTTGCGGTGGAGAATTAGATTGTGTTGGGGGCCCTTCGAGCACATATTCAAGAGTTGCAGGTGCACGCTCCTCAGGCTGGTACTGTCTTGACAAACCTTGCAATTGGGATAGCCACAGTCAAGGAAATGCTGCACGCTCATACAACCAACACAATAGTGCTACTAGAAGGGGCACTAGTTACAACAAATGAGGCTGACCGGTCCATGATTAGTACAATGAAGGGGATAGGGATCGACATGGCTGCACTCCCACGAGAGACACTCTATGTTCTATAGGATGGGATTACAGCAGAACTGTGGGCTAGGGAGAGCAGCGCGTTGTAGGTATGAGTGAGCAAAAGATAAACATGGAACATTTGAGCTTGCAATACGATGAGGTCATGTCTCAGAACCGATAGATGGTGCAGGTACTTGAAGACTCCTTCCAGATGGTCCCTGAGCTGGCTATCCCAATAGAAGAACCAGCAGAGGCACCTGTCCAGAGATTAGCAGCAAGGGTGCGCAAGGTGCGAGAAGAAATGGCCAAGGTTCATTTGGATTTGAACCTTTAGATAGCAGAGTTGCGGTTGAAGGCACAACTGTCCACTCCTCCAGAAGTAAGGGAACAGTGCGCCAATGCTATTACATTGGGGATGGAGGAGATCAGTACTACAGTAAGGGACTGCACCAGAATGTTGGAAGAATCATTCGAGGTTCTCACCAATATGCAGGAGGACCCGAACATCCAGCGCTTAGAGAGAGGCACGTCAGCTCCATCTGTGGTATAACAAATTCAAATGGACCACACAAATGGTGACCCTCACTCAGCGACTCGTGTGAATGCAATAGGCCAAAGTTCTTAAAGAGAAAGTAAATGCAGTGTGACACAGAGAAGTATTTTTAAAGGCACACGTTCAACCTTGGATCGACGAGGCCTTCATTATCATAGCAACAATTGAAGGAAAGCTCGTGCAAATGCAGGAGACACAGGAACATATATAGGGAAGCAGTTCCGACCGTACAAAATTCATGAATAATATGAAACTTATTCACAGAGATTATCCTAATTATACACCATTTGCGGAATCATGCATAATACATAACCTCCTCTACGTTGATCATCAATTTTGCAGTATTAAGAAACAATCGCATGCGCACATTGAAGCATCAATCACACATATCAACACAGTATATCACGGGGAAAGCATGCAGCTAAAAACCCCCAACTATCTATATATTATATTGATTGAGAACATGTAACAATACATAGTACAATACTCCTCACAAGTACTCATTACTATCTCCACTTGTTACACACAAACTAGAGAATATATGAGAATGACACCAAATATGTGATCCATTGCGCAATCCTGCATGAAAATATATGAGAATGACACCAAATATGTGATCCAAATTCATATTCCCTTTGGTTATACCACACAATTCTCATTGGAAATACTCAGTCCCATTGATTATGCAAATCACATGCACAACTATAGTCACAACTGACATCTGTCTTTCCCTTTCACTCATCTCTAACACTTGTCTCCACTGAACTGTCCATGCAATGAGTTAACTGATGTATTCCTGGATTGATTTATGAGTTAATAATTAGTGAATTAATTAATAACTAATTCACATCACTCAACACTAGTGTATTTGTTAGTTAGACTAAATACAACTAGTTCAACTAAGTCAAACTGACACAACTCCATCAACTCCTCAATCAACTCCACAAAACTCAATCACTTGAGTTCTAACTGAAGTCCTTCATGCAATAGCTCAAGTAACCCATAAGAAAAGCGTATTTCCTTATGGCAGTTGCATGTGCCACATCTGTAGCTCGAACTGAAGTGCTCCAAGAGAATAAGATAATGTTTATAGTCTAAATATTATTAAGAGCTAATAATATTCGACTGTTCTATTTTTAGCCTGGCAGTCTAAAAATAGACTCCGGCCATATGTCTAGAAATAGAGGGCCATCTATTTTTTCCAACATGACCAATCATCCACAAATAGCATCCTGCAACTCATAGACCATGATCCATATGTCTAAAAATAGACATAGTCTAAAAATAGACTTTGCGCCAAAAATAGCCTACGGGCCCACTTAGTGAAGGCGACTTCTTTTCACTAAGCTCCATAATCTTGTTTCATTTTCAAAACTCCCTCTCAACAAGATATGGATTATCTGCAACCCCTATCCTGTCTCTGTGGTATTTGAATTTGCTCTTGGTGAGCGCCTTCGTCAAGATATTAGCATCCTTATCCTCTGTGGGAATATATGAAAGTAACATGATTCTTTGCTGCACACAATCTTTGATATGATGGTACCTGATGTCGATGTGCTTGGATCTATCATGAAATACTGGATTAGTCGAGAGTTTAATGCAACTCTAGTTATCACAGTAAATCACTGTAGGATCCAAGTGTGACCCGAACAACCCGACCAGGATCTTCCTCATCCATATAGCCTCGAATGCAGCCAAACATGCTACCATATACTCGGCCTCTGCTGAAATGAGTGCCATGGATCTCTGCTTCCTGTTGTACCAAGAAAATACTATCGAACTGATACTGAAGATCCCTCCAGATGTTCTCTTTCTGTCCGTTGGGCTCCCTGCCCAATCTGCATTCGTGAAGCCACATAGATTCACCTCATCCTCTTGTCTGTACCACAAGCCATATCCCGATGTGCCTCTGAGATAACGCAATACATGCTTGCCTGCCTTCCAGAAGAGCTTGGTTGGCTTAACCATAGCTTGTGAAAGTTGGTTAACAGCATAACATATATCGGGTCGTGTATTGACCAGATACATAAGCGACCCCACCAACTGTCGATAAACAGTGACATCCACTACCTCCGCTGAAGTAGCATCCTCCTTCCTCCAACCTCCAGGGAAGAGGAGTATCAACAGGCTTGCAGCCATTCGTGTTGAACTTCTGCAGTATCTCCCGGGCATACTTACCCTGAGAAAAAAATAGTCCATCACTGCGCTGCCAAAATTCCAATCCCAGGAAATAATGAAGGAGGCCCAAGTCCTTCATCTCAAACTCTCGAGACAATTACCCTCTCTTGCATGAAAAGTATCAACAGCTCATCTCCCGTTAGAATCCAATCATCCTACATAAAAGTACAATGATAAGAAACTTACCCTCCACCACAAATCTGGTATAGGTTAGGATCTGCCCTCACTCTTGGAGAATCCAAGTCCGGTGAAATAACTGTCTATCCGTGTGTACCAAGCACGAGGTGCTTGTTTCAACCCATACAACGCTCTCTTGAGCATGCACACATGCGACTCTCTATTGAAGAACTCGAAACCTTTGGGTTGCTCTATGTACACCTCCTCCTTAATGACTCTATTGAGGAACGTAGTCTTCACATCCATCTGATGAATGTGCCACCCCATATGCGCTGAGAGAGCAAGAATCGTCAGTATGGAAGAATACCTTGCGACAGGTGCAAAGGTCTCCTCATAATCGATCCCCTCTATCTATGAGAAGCCTCGGGCAACAAATCTTGCCTTGTATTTCTCCACACTCCCGTCAGCTTCCTGCTTCACTTTGTAGATCCATCTCGAACCCACCATTGATTTCCCTTCCGGTCTTGGGACAATCTTCCATGCACTGTTTCTGACAATCGAATCATACTCTTCCACCATGGCATCTACCCATGCAGGATCCTCCACAGCTTCCTTGAAAGAGGATGGCTTAGTCACGACACATTTGCTCACAAGAGCCATGTATCCAGTGTACCGATCAGGTGACTGTCTTTGTCTGCATTCTGCTGTAGGTGGTCCTACAACCTTCTCTACATCTTGAGCTAGTCACTTAGTTTCTGTAGTGCGCTTTCACCCTCTGATGGTTAGCGCTGTATGAGTGGTCTCTTCCACTCCATGAACTTCCTCTTGTGGCTGATCCACATCCTAAAGCTCATCCTTAGCAACTAATAGCTCCTCATCTGCATGCAAGTGTGGCTCCCTCTCAAGCGAACACTTCATGGCTTTCTCCTCCCGAAATTTTATATCCCGTTGCACAACAGTCTTGCGACTATCTGGAAAATACACACGATAGTTGTGGGGCATATCAATGTACCCCACAAATATCCCAACCTCTGCGGTCGGCTCCAGCTTCTTCCTGGCATCCTTCGTCACATGCATGTAAACAGGAGAACCAAAAATCCTCAAATGGGAAATATCAGGCCTCTTACCAGAATAAGCCTCCTCGGGTGTACTCATGCCAAGTATCCTGTGAGGACAACGGTTCTGTTCTTTCGCTCAGAAACCCCGTTCTGCTGTGGGTTATGGGGAGCTATGAGCTCTCTTAGAATCCCTTCTGCACTGCAGAAGTCCTTGAACTCGCCAGAGATGAATTCACTGCCATTGTCGCTCCTAAGAGCCTTCACCTTCTTCCTCGATTCCTTTTCGACCAGTGCTTTGAACTCATAGAACTTTGAGTATGTCTCACTCTCCTTCTGCATGAAGAAGATCCAACACTTTCTAGAGAAATCATCAACAAAGATCACATAGTACCTGTGCTTTGCTGTCGAAGCTACTGAGAAATTTCCACACACGTCTGTGTGAATTCTCTCAAGGATCGTCGTGGCGTGACTATCCTTCTTGTGAAAGGTGGCTTTCACAAAATTTCTCAAGGTACACCCCTTGCACTGATCTGACTGTGCAAGAGTGCCTTTAGGAAGCCCAGTAGAAATCTGCTGCAGTATCTTCAAGGCTCCATGGCAAAGGTGGCCCAATCTCCGGTGCCACAACTTTCCATCATCTCGGCTCACCACTCCTTCTGCCTTACATGCCATTACTACGCAACCATCTACTTGCAACTGATAAAGGTTCTTGACTCGAACCCCTATCTTCCGAGTTTCTCCAGTTGTCTTACTACGCAGGAAATCCTTTCCCTCGCTGAAAACAACATCAAATCCCTTGTCTTCTAACATCGACACAGAGATAAGATTCTTCTTCAATCCTGGAACATGCATCACTTCCTTCAATACAAAGGGTTTACCAGAATCACTCTCAAAGGAAATGGTACTGATACCGGTCGCATTGTATCTACCATCATCGCCCATCTCGATGTGCACTCCAAGATCTTTCTCATCCAGATCAGAAAACAAATCTCGATCTCCTGTCATGTGAAAAGACGCACCACTGTCGAAGAACCATACCGATCCCATCACACTTGATACCAAGCATGCGATCAGCGAAAAATCTAGCTCAAATTGCGAGGCTAAGTCCTCTCCCACTGCAGATCCAGCAGCTTGCTTATTTTTCTTCTTCTGCGGACAATTTTTGGCATAGTGTCCGTGCTGGTGACAGTGAAAGCACTTCACCTTGGACATGTCCTGCTTCTTGCCTTTCGCACCGGAATGAGAAGCTTTCTTGTTCTTCCCCTTCTTTGCTTTGGCAGCCAAAGCGCAATTCTCTTCATCAGATGCCTTTGATGAAGATCCATCCCTGGTATTCTGCCTGATCTCCTCTTGCACAAGATCCGACCAAAGTCTCTCCCATCCTAGCAATTTCTCCCGACCATTGACAAAGTCCTGATAGGAATGCAAAATCTTCAGAAGACCAAGGAGAGCCAAGCTCACCAAGTCCTCATCATCGACAGTCACCCCCACACTTTCCAGCTCATCTCGGCATTGGGTGAACTTCGTGAGATACTTGGGCATACTGTCGCCTTTCTCACACTTTATGTTTCTGAGTTTATCCTTGAGCGCCAACTTCCTTTGGTCGCTCTTGCTTTGGAATAGATCTGTCAACGCTTTCCGCATGAAGTATGGAGAAGCCTTTCCATGGAGGCTGGACACAATGTGATCCCTTATGCCCTCCAATAGAATCCTTCTACAATTTGATGTCTTCTTTTGCCAATCCCAAACTTGAGCAGCATCAGTAGGTTTTGGGACATCCACATCTATGAACTCCTTCAACCCATTATCATCTAACACCACCTCCATCCTGTCCTTCCATGCAATATAGTTTGAGTTTCCCTCAAGGGCATACTCCAATCGCAATCCTTTGAAAGACATTTCAACTTTGACACCAAGAAAACACTGCTGCAAATTCGAATTCCACCAGCTCAAAACTCAACTGCTTCTGATCTAAAATTCGTGAGAACAAAGTATTTCTTGTACATAGATCGACTGTATGGGCATTCACTAGATATCTCACCTTCCAAAAGAAGGATGAATCCAGAGGCTACTTGGCCCGATTACAGAATCTTCCTGAAGAAATAAAATGTAAACACTTTCTGAATAATAGATTCAATGATCAACTACTCTTTGATATCATGTAGAAATCTCTTCTACAAATAAACCAGCTCTGATACCATGTAGAAAATTCGTGAATAATATGACACTTATTCATAGAGATTATCCTAATTATACACTATTTGCGAAATCATGCATAATACATAACCTCCTCTACGTTGATCATCAATTTTGCAGTATTAAGAAACAATCGCATGCGCACATTGAAGCATCAATCACACATATCAACATAGTATATCACGGGGAAAGGATGCAGCTGAAAACCCCCAACTATCTGTATATTATATTGATTGAGAACATGTAACAATACATAGTACAATACTCCTCGCAAGTACTCAGTACTATCTCCACCTGTTACGCACAAACTAGCTCAGATCTGAATCAATCACTGGCTCAAATCTCTTCCACTGCTTGCCTGCCTCCACCGCGCAATCTTGCATGAGAATAGATGAGAATGACACCAAATGTGTGATCCAAATTCGTATTCACTTTGGTTATACCACGCAATTCTCATTGGCAATACTCAATCCCACTGATTGTGCAAATCACATGCACAACTATAGTCACAACTGACAGTTGTCTTGCCCTTTCACTCATCTCTAACACTTGTCTCCACTGAACTGTCCATGCACTAAGTTAACTGATGTATTCCTTTAGTTGATTTATGAGTTAATAATTAGTGAATTAATTAATAACTAATTCACATCACTCAACACTAGTGTATTTGTTAGTTAGACTAAATACAACTAGTTCAACTAAGTCAAACTGAACACAACTCCATCAACTCCTCAATCAACTCCACAAAACTCAATCACTTGAGTTCTAATTGAATTCCTTCATGCAATAGCTCAAGTAACCCATAAGAAAAGTGTATTTCCTTCTGGCAGTTTCATGTGCCACATCTGTAGCTCGAACTGAAGTGCTCCAAGAAAATAAGATAATGTTTATAGTCTAAATATTATTAAGAGCTAATAATATTCGACTGTTCTAATTTTATCCTGGCAGTCTAAAAAAAGACTCCGCCCATATGTCTAGAAATAGAGGTCCATCTATTTTTTCCAACATGACCAATCATCCACAAATAGCATTCTGCAACTCATAGACCATGATCCATATGTCTAAAAATAGACTTTGCGCCAAAATAGCCTACGGGCCCACTTAGTGAAGGCGACTTCTTTTCACTAAGTTCCATCATCTTGTTGCATTTTCAACACCGACACCGCGGTCTTGGAACAATGAGAATAAGAGATTCAGCAAGCAGCCGCTCAGTGTGTTGCCAACCTTGCAACAATCCGAGCAGAGATGGGAGGTCTCTGCACGAAGATCTTTGCACCAAAGTGACTCGAGGGCGAATCACGATGTTTGTGTTGGGGGCCTGTTGGGCATGGGATCCCCCCAAGGCAAGTTTTAGGGCTTAAAACCCAAGTTTTTACTAAGTATATTATAAAGACTCCGTGAGTTATGGGTGTGGAGTGCGAAGATGGTCAATGATTCAGAAGGTTGTCTGCCCTCATTTTTGTGATGTAATGTCGGTTTGAGAGATCTACCCATCGTCTGCAGACCATGGGATTGTATAAATAGAGTGAGGCTCTAAGTGTAAAGAGACATCACAAAAACCATGATCTAGGAAATCAATGACGCAGTGAGTCAAAGTGTAGAGTTGTGTCTTTGGGTCGTAGAGTAGGAGAAGGCTCTGCAGTTGAGTGCATAGAGGCCTAGTAGTCCGCAGCGAGGCTCTAAGTGTAAAGAGACATCACAAAAACCATGATCTAGGAAATCAATGACTCAGTTAACTCTGTAGGAATCGTTGGCGGAGAAGGATTGGATGGAGGTGATGTCGAACTGGTAGGTTGATTAGTATCTTGACCATTCGAAGGATTTGTGTTGGCTTGTTGGGTCCTGACCTAGGTTCATAGTTAATTAGCCAAACAAATCCCTGTACTACTAGCCCTTTTAGCAACAGTCTGCAGAGTGTAAATTGAGGTCTCACCCGAAGTAGTATGGGGGGACGCTGGAACCAGGTTTCCGCACCCTTGAGATGTCTGAGGGGTTGATTTAGTCCAACTGTGAATACCTTCACATAGGTTACTTTGCACACTTTCTTGACCTATCAGGCCTTTGCGCCCTGCTATATTCACCTTTGTGCAGCCCTACCTAGTGGTTGTGGGGCTTTCATGCTTTTGGAGCAGCGATCTGCACTATTTCCCCAAGTCACACCGTGGTCTTACTTATCTTCCTATGACAATTAGTTATCTTCGCATAAACAAATACTTTGTATTATATTCACTTACTCAGCACATTTATAAAAGTTCCCGCAATAAATAAACAGTAAAATTGCAATTCATACCCAATAATGCATAGAACTGGAAAAGATACACAGAAATATGGTAAAACTTCTCTTTATTAATGCTCCCAACAGTTACAGACTTGACCTACCCTACGCACTCAACTACAGGGGTCCGTGCACTCAGCTGCGGACTACTAGGCCTCTATGCACTCAACTGCAGAGCCTTCTCCTACTCTACGACCCAAAGACACAACTCTACACTTTGACTCACTGCGTCATTGATTTCCTAGATCATGGTTTTTGTGATGTCTCATTACACTTAGAGCCTCACTCTATTTATACAATCCCATGGTCCGCAGACGATGGGTAGATCTCTCAAACCGACATTACATTACAAAAATGAGGGCAGACAACCTTCTGAATCATTGACCATCTTCGCACTCCACACGCATAACTCACGGAGTCTTTATAATATACTTAGTAAAAACTTGGGTTTTAAGCCCTAAAACTTGCCTTGGGGGGATCCCATGCCCAACAGGCCCCCAACACAAACATCGTGACTCGCCCTCGAGTAACTTTGGTGTAAAGGTCTTCGTGCAGAGACCTCCCATCTCTGCTCAGATTGTTGCAAGGTTGGCAACACAATGAGCGGCTACTTGCTGAATCTCCTATTCTCATTGTTCCAAGACCGCGGTGTCGGTGTTGAAAATGCAACAAGATGATGGAGCTTAGTGAAAAGAAGTCGCCTTCACTAAGTGGGCCCGTAGGCAATTTTGGCGCAAATTCTATTTTTAGACATATGGATCATGGTCTATGAGTTGCAGGATGCTATTTGTGGATGATTGGTCATGTTGGAAAAAATAGATGGACCTCTATTTCTAGACATATGGGCGGAGTCTTTTTTTAGACGGCCAGGATAAAATTAGAACAGTCGAATATTATTAGCTCTTAATAATATTTAGACTATAAACATTATCTTATTTTCTTGGAGCACTTCAGTTCGAGCTACAGATGTGGCACATGAAATTGCCAGAAGGAAATACACTTTTCTTATGGGTTACTTTAGCTATTGCATGAAGGAATTCAATTAGAACTCAAGTGATTGAGTTTTTTGGAGTTGATTGAGGAGTTGATGGAGTTGTGTTCAGTTTGACTTAGTTGAACTAGTTGTATTTAGTCTAACTAACAAATACACTAGTGTTGAGTGATGTGAATTAGTTATTAATTAATTCACTAATTATTAACTCATAAATCAACTAAGGAATACATCCGTTAGCTCAGTGCATGGACTGTTCAGTGGAGACAAGTGTTAGAGATGAGTGAAAGGGCAAGACAGCTGTCAGTTGTGACTATAGTTGTGCATGTGATTTGCACAATCAGTGGGATTGAGTATTGCCAATGAAAATTGTGTGGTATAACCAAAGGGAATACGAATTTGGATCACACATTTGGTGTCATTCTCATCTATTCTCATGCAAGATTGCGCAGTGGAGGCAGGCAAGCAGTGGAGGAGATTTGAGCCAGTGATTGATTCAGATCTGAGCTAGTTTGTGCATAACAGGTGGAGATAGTACTGAGTACTTGCGAGGAGTATTGTACTATGTATTGTTACATGTTCCCAATCAATATAATATACAGATAGTTGGGGGTTTTCAGCTACATCCTTTCCCCGTGATATACTATGTTGATATGTGTGATTGATGCTTCAATGTGCGCATGCGATTGTTTCTTAATACTGCAAAATTGATGATCAACGTAGAGGAGGTTATGTATTATGCATGATTTCGCAAATAGTGTATAATTAGGATAATCTCTATGAATAAGTGTCATATTATTCACGAATTTTCTACATGGTATCAGAGCTGGTTTATTTGTAGAAGAGATTTCTACATGATATCAAAGAGTAGTTGATCATTGAATCTATTATTCAGAAAGTGTTTACATTTTATTTCTTCAGGAAGATTCTGTAATCGGGCCAAGTAGCCTCTGGATTCATCCTTCTTTTGGAAGGTGAGATATCTAGTGAATGCCCATACAGTCGATCTATGTACAAGAAATACTTTGTTCTCACGAATTTTAGATCAGAAGCAGTTGAGTTTTGAGCTGGTGGAATTTGAATTTGCAGTAGTGTTTTCTTGGTGTCAAAGTTGAAATGTCTTTCAAAGGATTGCGATTGGAGTATGCCCTTGAGGGAAACTCGAACTATATTGCATGGAAGGACAGGATGGAGGTGGTGTTAGATGATAATGGGTTGAAGGAGTTCATAGATGTGGATGTCCCAAAACTTACTGATGCTGCTCAAGTCGGGGATTGGCAAAAGAAGACATCAAAGTGTAGAAGGATTCTATTAGAGGGCATGAGGGATCACATTGTGTCCAGCCTCCATGGAAAGGCTTCTCCATACTTCATGTGGAAAGCGTTGACAGATCTATTCCAAAGCAAGAGCGACCAGAGGAAGTTGGCCCTCAAGGATAAACTCAGAAACATAAAGTGTGAGAAAGGCGACAGTATGCCCAAGTATCTCACGAAGTTCACCCAATGCCGAGATGAGCTGGAAAGTGTGGGGGTGACTGTCGATGATGAGGACTTGGTGAGCTTGGCTCTCCTTGGTCTTCTGAAGAGTTTGAATTCCTATTAGGACTCTGTCAATGGTCGGGAGAAATTGCCAGGATGGGAGAGACTTTGGTCGGATCTTGTGCAAGAGGAGATCAGGCAGAATACCAGGGATGGATCTTCATCAAAGGCATTTGATGAAGAGAATTGCGCTTTGGCTGCCAAAGCAAAGAAGGGGAAGAACAAGAAAGCTTCTCATTCCGGTGCGAAAGGCAAGAAGCAGGACATGTCCAAGGTGAAGTGCTTTCACTGTCACCAGCACGGACACTATGCCAAAAATTGTCTGCAGAAGAAGAAAAATAAGCAAGCTGCTGGATCTGCAGTGGGAGAAGACTTAGCCTTGCAGTTTGAGCTAGATTTTTCGCTGATCGCATGCTTGGTATCAAGTGTGATGGGATCGGCATGGTTCTTCGACAGTGGTGTGTCTTTTCACATGACATGAGATCGAGATTTGTTTTCTCATCTGGATGAGAAAGATCTTGGAGTGCACATCGAGATGGGCGATGATGGTAGATACAATGCAACCAGTATTGGTACCATTTCCTTTGAGAGGGATTCTGGTAAACCCTTCGTATTGAAGGAAGTGATGCATGGTCCAGGATTGAAGAAGAATCTTATCTCTGTGTCGATGTTAGAAGACAAGGGATTTGATGCTGTTTTTAGCGAGGGAAAGGCTTTCCTGCGCAGTAAGACAACTGGAGAAACCCGGAAGATAGGGGTTCGAGTCAAGAACCTTTATCAGTTGCAAGTAGATGGCTGCGCAGTAATGGCATGTAAGGCAGAAGGAGTGGTGAGTCGAGATGATGGAAAGTTGTGGCACCGGAGATTGGGCCACCTTTGCCATGGAGCCTTGAAGATACTACAACAGATTTCTACTGGGCTTCCTAAAGGCGCTCTTGCACAGTCAGATCAGTGCAAGGGGTGTACCTTGAGAAATTTTGTGAAAGCCACCTTTCACAAGAAGGATAGTCACGCCACGACGATCCTTGAGAGAATTCACACAAACGTGTGTGGAAATTTCTCAGTAGCTTCGACAGCAAAGCACAGGTACTATGTGATCTTTGTTGATGATTTCTCTAGAAAGTGTTGGATCTTCTTCATGCAGAAGGAGAGCGGGACATCCTCAAAGTTCTGTGAGTTCAAAGCACTGGTCGAAAAGGAATCGGGGAAGAAGGTGAAGGCTCTTAGGAGCGACAATGGCAGTGAATTCATCTCTGGCGAGTTTAAGGACTTCTGCAGTGCAGAAGGGATTCTAAGAGAGCTCATAGCTCCCCATAACCCACAACAGAATGGGGTTTCTGATTGAAAGTGTGAAAATTCAAATGCCACTACTTTCACTTTAGTATGCAAAATAAAGATTGTGTGCAGCTTGTCAAAAATGCCACAATCCATGATGGTCAAATAGCTTAATCTTGACCTATTCGTGCTTTAAATTTCATGTTGATAGATAGAGAAATAAAGATCTAGCCAAATTTTTTAACCTTGGCAGAACAGTAGTTAGGTAGAGAATAATAATTAGGTCATTAGTTTAATCCTAGCCATTGGAAGTTATAAGGTTAGAATTAGATAATTTTCTTATCAAAAGAAAAAGGAATAAAGGGTCTACAAGCTCAAATGCACCCATTAAAATGAAGAGAAAATGTTAGGGTAGATAGAGGGTAGGTGAAATAAATGTTGCAAATGCACAAGGTTGCTAAGTCAAAAGTACATTTATCATGCTTAATCCTATGTTTCATGTGCATGAAGAATTGTGAGAAAGAAAGGATATTCACCAAGCTTGTTTACTAATTTCCTGTCATTTCATTACACCCACACATACTTATTTGATAATTTCCTCATTATCCCTTCATTACTTATAAATACCCATTCCCCCCTCATTTTGACCTTTACTCCTTGGTTTCACACATTCCCCTAGAAATTACCCCTCAAAAAATCATCCCCCCTTCCCAAAACCCCTTTTCCCTAGTGTGAAACCCATTCCCCATTACAAATATCACTTTCCCCCCTTATTAATTTCCTTTTCCCCTTAAAAACCCTTAAAAACCCCTTATCCTAAGTTTTTATTTACTATGCCCCGCATTATGTAATTAACGTCCCCCACTTTATATTTCCCGACAACCCTTTTTAACCCATGAAACCTTGGTGCAGTTAAAGAAAACCCCGCCACATAACCCATGCTCCCACCTTTATTAACCATTTGATTATACTGAAAATCCACACATTATTAGTTAATTAATTACAATTTTCTGTAATTAAATCCCGGGCCCCGCCAACCACTTTCTCGATTCCATCCGTGTAACTCAACTGCGCGATATCCCTCCAATCTCCTATCCCCAGATTCGACAGTGTACAGCCATATCATGCAGATTCCTCATCCGACCAATAACAGCCCAAGAGCATGCGAGATTCGCAGTTTTGGCTGGGCACTGTTATGCTAGATGGCAGCGCCAGGTTATATCGCATGCTCGTGAAAAATATCGCTTGCCCTACAAAAGTAGTGTGATGGTGCACAAAACCACCTCCCCGCCTAAACCAAAACCTTCCCACTATTCATTTAATAATTTCCACACCAAATGTGACTGTTATTGGTTAAAAGGCCGGAAAGCCCCAATTCACTCTTTTCTTGCATTTTCATTGTAAATCTCTACTAAACCGTTTGCGACACCTTGAACCTCTGTGCGACCAAATTGACCACCCTTTGCTTCCTGAAGATGCTATGGATACCCAATTGAAGCAACCAATTGACAGTTGAAGCCTCAATACCTTCTGCAGTTACCACAGAACCCCTCCGCATGCTAAATTGCCAATTTCCAGGTATTCTTGGAAAAAACCAAAACGACCCTTGAATTTGAAAATGCACAGTTGTAATTAAGTGGTTAATTAATTGAATTAATTAATAAACCTTCCTAAAATTGAAGAGAAACTTATTTGTACATCCCAAACCCTTTTATAGACTGTAATTACTCTCCCACTGTTCCAGAGCTTCTAAAACTCACTCTTGAAACCATTAAAAGCCTAATTCAATTTAGTAATCCCAATTATGGCTTCCCAAGCCTCTCTGGATGTAAGACCTCTGCAAACCCCTCACCTAGATATCTACTACCTTCCATTAGTAGACATAGACTTCCAAATAAAGGATGCAACTTCCCCTACCTACCTATTAAAACTCCACTATTGGAGTAAAGACAAGTTTTTAAACCAGAATGGTGACATTCACCTTTGGGAGTCCAACTTGCCCAAGTATTTGTTCCCAAAAGTACACCCATTCCAAGAAATCATTCACTTATGCCAAGCTTACTACATTACCAATCAAAGAGCAATTGTCACCCCTGACGAGCAAGTTTTATTCACCATCACTGTAGAATCCATTATCACATACTGCAAGTCTAACCAAGCCCAAATGAGACCCCACTTTCTATTGAAGGCTTTCTTGACCTTTATACCAAGTTAGACCTTCCCAAGATAGCCCAAAGTTTCCAAACTTTCATCATAGAGGAGTGTCATACTCCTACAGAAACTCATCCATATGCTGCCACCATTTTTTCTGAGAGAGGAAGACAAATCATAACCATGTTGTCCTGCATTTTAGGCTACACCTCTGATGAACATGTGGATGAGGTTGTTCTTGACTTCCTTTCAATATTTTTCCCAGGCAAGCCTCCTGCTATAATGTATAACTATGCTCAGTTCATAGCAGATAGAGTGCATGAACAATTCATCAGACTACCAATTGAGAGAGTCTTCAAGTTCTCATCTGTATTGTTTCACATGTTTTTATATTATCAGTCAGACAAGCTTCCAATCAACATTCAGAAGTTAGACACCAAAGGAAACCCAAGATTAGTCATATACTGGACACTATTGTTCTAGAAAATTTCCACTATTTTTTCTTATAAACACTTCATTGATTCATTTGTCCATCTAGTTATGAATATGCTAACTAGTAGGCATAAGCCTAGAATCAGTCGAGAGATCAAAAGAGTTTTACAGTTGGCAAAGAACAATAGAGTGGGAGATTGGTATCTGTACTAGCACCACAAAAAGATAAGGATATATGGATGCCAACTTGCCCCCTACAAACTGCCCAAATATCTCCCCATGAGGATATTTGCATAGGAATACTTTAGACAAATTATAAACTCTAATGAAGTCAATTTCCTATAAGCTAGGAAGAAGACCTAGTTCAAAATGAAAAATCGATTGGGCCCCTTTATTCACAATACTAGGGAAGCTGGACCAGAGGTAGGTAAAATTTTGCAGCAGATGAAATTCAAAAACAGTTTTATGTGGCAATATGACCCTCACGGAGTCATAAATAAGCTAAGGCTCAAGGTCAAATTGAGTCCTTTCATACATCATCCCAGACCAGACATTGAAAGATTTACCAACCAATCAGAATGGTTGGAAAACACCTTGATAGACATGGACAATATTGTAGTTGATGTAGAGAATAAATTAATTGATGTATAAAAAAAGATTGATACAAGTTCCTTCCTATAGGTTCTAGGACTAGGAGAACCAATGAACATTCCTCCTCTTCTACAAACTCCAACAAATGAAGACAGAAATGAAAAGAGAACTAGGGAAGAAGGTTCTAGTTCAGCCATGGAAACCATAGATGAAAAATTTGAGATCAGTTAGAGGAAGAGGCCCAAGCTTAATCCTGTAACTAAACAAGAAGACACCATTGGAACAATGGAAATCAATGACACTGATACAATGGTGGAAAGGAGAAAAGGCCCAACAAATTTAGGAAAAACACACCATCCCTCTACATCAAACAGTCAACTTATTGAGAAACAACTCAACATTGAGGTTTCTTCATCCACCAAACCTATGGATAAGGAGAAAGATATTAAAAATAGGTACAAAGAAATTAAGTTGAGAAATGAAACATTGAAGGCTGATACTTATGCTCAATACTTCAAGTAGACACCTGCAAATCAAATCAAATTAATGTTAGCCTTTGACATTAAAACAGGTGAGATGTAGATGACATTCATGCAACCTATAGTCCAGTAGAAAAGCTCATCAACAGGCTATAGGAAAACATATTTTGAGGTTTTGGCAAGGGATGTTCACCCCATTGACCAAATTGATTTCCACAAGCAGGCATGTGAGATGATCTATTCCACCATGAAAAACAAAGCTATGACTGTGCACAAACTTCAAGGTTCATTGGATAATATCACTACACAGTACAAGCTAGAAAAGGCCTCCTCACAAGCCAAGGACAACAAAATCAAGTCACTGGAAGACTTGGTAATTGAGCTTGGGTATAATCCCAATGACATCAAAGCTACAGAAAACTGATAAAGAAAAAGAATAAGGATATTGTTGCTTTAAAAAATCAATTGAAACTGCCTCATTCAGAGCATCCACAGATGAAAGAGGTCATTGAAAGCCAAAAGTATCAAGAGGAGATGATGGACCTTATTCTTCAATTGAATGATCAGTTGAAAGAAATGGAGAAGGAGTTGGACAACTTGATATAGTTAAAATAGGCTAGCCTTGAGACTGCCACTTCCACTTCCATTTTGATAGTCACTACAACAGTACCATCCTCCTTGGTAGCTTCATTGGCTCTTACAACTCCACTGACTACAGCACTACCAGCTACCACAACATCTACATCAGCAACAGGTTCGACATCAACAACAACCTGGCCAGGTGATGAGGCAAGCAAGTTGGTCAAAGAAATGGAGGACATGTCCATTCAGACCATATAGATAAACAAGCTTAAGGAAAAGATAACCAGTCTAGAGAACGATAACAAGCTTGCACAGATTAGGCACAAAGAAGAAGTACAGAAGTCAACCAGGTTGACTGAAAGGATGAAGAGCTTAGAAAAAGAGCTAATATTAAAGGAGCCACTTGGCCAAGCCAAAGAAAAACTATGGGACAAAATCATTGACTTTGACAATGATATTTGGCCATCCATTCAAGTCATGTTTGAACAAAGTGACTTGGTTAAAGAGGCTACAAAAGCAATACAAAGAGTTAAGGAAGAACTAGGAGGCATGCCAGAAGAATCCACTAGAATAATCCATTTCCTTAACTCTAAAAATAAATATGAGTTCCAGGAGATGGACATACTTGACAGGACTAGCATAATACTAGAAGTAGAAAAGGACCCCACCAAGAGGAATTTGATGATGAACCTTGAATACAAATGCCAAGCCATGCAACTGGCTATAGACAGGTTCATGTTAAAGTTTGATGTTTTGAGGTAGAAAGGTCTGCCAAATCCCTTGGTGATAAATGATAAATTGATGCCACAAGAGGACTACAACAGGAGAATCATAGAGGTGGTAAGGGATCAGGTAAATACTTCCTCTATGAAGGGGATGCCTACTAGAAAGGTTCCATATCAGACATTTGAGAACCTGTTCTACCTCCAACATGAGGTAAAACACCTTTTTGTAAATAAACCCACTTTTGCCAAGTATACGGAACCATATGAAATTTACAGGAAAATGGTAAATATTCAATTACTGATGCAGAGACATGAGAAAAGTTAAATGACCTGCTGTAAAAATACACAGTAAAAGTAAAAACAACACAGTGAAAGAAAAATGATAGATCAACCAGATGAAAGAGTATGAGGTGAAAGCGTATCAGTTGAAAGGGAAAAGTAAAAAGAACAGCCAACGTGAAGACCAACAAAAAGGCAGAGAATAAACAACAAAATATCAAAGCATAAACACAACACAACCAAATAAACAGGGACAACATACAACAGTTGAACATCTGTCTCTATCTTCTTGCATGAAGATATTTCTTTCTCCTAGATTTATTCCCAAGACAGATTGGTATATTTTGTAAACTATTTTTGTATAAATACTTCATAATTCGAAGTATTGAGGGTGGATTTCTAGACATTTGTAGAGTTGTATTGATCAGAAACCTGAGGCTTATTTTACCACTTTTTCAAGTCAGTAGACTGGACTGAGTAATAAAGAGATTGCATTACAGGATTCATGTGTTGAGCTATTACAATGAAGCATTTTCTTTGTCAAATTGTTATTCTCTTATGTATTTCACAAACTTATATGTTATCTAAAGTGAATGAATTAACTGGAAATTTATTTCAGAATTTGTTTAAGTACACTCTGTCTTGAACAGTTAAATCATTTCTATGTTTTCTTCTGATATTCGGATATGAGTATCCTTAATTTCTCTCCCATCCCTGTAGATCTAGCCTTAAGATCTGAAGAAACCATGCTATCTTTCCCTGTAGACACTATTTTTAGAACTTGATCCAGTCCTGTTTGTTTGACACTTGACCCCATAGCCTAATGGTAAAAGACATCCCTCTATCCATCTATGTCATTGATCTCTCCACCAAATCCAAATCAAAACCCAAGTACAACCATAACTAGCCTAAAATCGAATAACTAAAACAAACTTAAATCATAAAGAGAGAACCCTCTCTGAAAATTAGGAAGGCTAGATCCTAATCTCCAAAGTAGGGTTGTGGTTACCTCTATCATTTCTTTCATAACAACTCTAGAGAAATTTTGGAGTGTTAACATATTGGTGACCATACTGGGGACCAATCCTCAGTTTAAATAAAACTTTAAGTAAACCTTTAAATTCAGCTTTTGCACCTTAAGGTCATTTTATAGTTGTTGTTAAAAAGTAAAAAAAAAAAAATTAAAATTTTGGCTCCCAAAAAGACTCACTAGACTAGGGCAAATCCAGATCAAAACCCTGCTACAATAGTTGATGACCGTGATAGAATTTTAAGAAAACCAAAAAAGGTAGAAACTCAAGCAAGTAGTAGCCAGTTAGTTAAAGAGAATTCACTCCCCAAGGAATGATCAACTTTAGAGAATATTCAATTTGATTTGTCATTTGAGCTTTCATTGTTTAGAACTAAATCAGAAAATGCAATTCATGAAACTGTATTAGACCTTAATTTTATTCAATTCATTGAGTAAAAAAAGGTGCCTATACATCCATATTTAGATAAACTTGTGTTGGATACTTTTGACAAACTAGAATCTTTAACCTCTAAATTGATATGCCATATAGATGATGCCTATCTTCAATAATCAATTGAATTAGTTGCCATCACTGTTGCTACCTTTGAAATTTATGTAGAATCTTCAAAAACTGTAAATACAACTTCATTTACTACCACCTCTCCTATAATATCCACCACAGTTCATTCCCGTAGACCATTGATACCTCAACTTCCTCTCCAACCAAACATCTCATGCTCATCTAGTTCATCTACACCCATCTCAAGTCCTTCTTCTAGCACCAATACTTTGCCCCATAGTCAAACAAAAACTATAGCCATGGCAGACATATATGCACCTTTGGTTTTACCAGCCCAACTACATGCAATGCCCCAAGATTACCAGAGCAAAATCTTTTTGTTTGATTCTATTGGTTAGTATACTACCCAACAACATGTGAACAAAATGATTGATTACTTTGAATTGCATGAAATCAATGAGTTTGATGTCCAAATGAGATTATTTTCCCAAACATTGACAGGAGATGTTAAAAAATGGTTCAAAGGTTTACCAACTAATCATATTACAGATTTAGTTGCCTTTCATAGATTATTTATTGATAGATGGGAAAGAAAGAAAAACTCTCTGCAAATACTATCTGAATATGATAACATTAGAAGAGCTCCTAATGAGTCTGTTCAAGACTATTGTACTAGGTTCAATAGCATCTACACTGCAATCCATGCTAATATTAAGCCTTCACCAGACCTAGCATTGATCAAATTCCCTAATGGTTTTGAAACTGATATGTCTTACCAGTTGAGGGAAAGAAACCTTGAGACATTGGAACAAATGAAAAGTAATGTTGTTAATGTAGAAGTCAATTTATTAGCTAATAAAGCTAGGATGAGAAATGAAAAAAGAGTTGTCATTAAAGAGGAAACTTCCACTTTAGATGGTAAAATAGATAGTTTGGCTAAAAGTGTAGAAAGAATTATGGATAGATTAGAAAAAATGGAAAGAAAATCTCAATGGGAAAATCAACAACCACCCCCAATAAGAAACCCCAACTTTAGGAAGAATCCTAACACTGGAAAGAATGTTATACCAGATCAACAAATTAGACCACCCTTCTAGGAAACTAAGTTGAAGGTTCACAAAACCATGAAGAAGAGGATGACACCCAAATAAACCTATTAGGGATTAAAAACAAAGAGGTTGCTTTTCTTACTCAGGAGAACAAGAATTTTACATGCTACAACAATTACAATTAGAATCTGGAGAGTCCTTTGACTTCAAACAAGGCTATGAATCTACCATATATGAAGTTCACAAATAGTACAACCTTAGAAGGAAAATGAATACTAAAATTCCCACTAAGAAATCAATCCAAACCCAAACTAAAAAGATAACAGAAGCTCCTGTGACCAAAGTTCTACAAATTCTCCCAAGGGGAACTCAAGAGACTTCCAGCCCAAAAATTGTAGATATAACTTCATCTGAAACTCAAAATGAAATTTTTACTCAAATCATTACAAATAAGAGAATTCAAAACAAAACTGCTAAGACACAAATTGAATTTCCAAATGCTGATAAAGAAGATAAAAATACATAGATCACAATTGCTAAAGAAGATCTCATCCAAATAGGCAAAACTCAATTGCCATTTAACATTAAAACTGAGATAGCCAAGTTGAAAATATCAGTTCCTTTGACCAAGCTAGTGAAAAATGAATCATATAGAGCACAAATCACTGAAACATTAAATATAGGTGAAGGAGAGGATGCTGTAAACTTGAATGATGATCAACTTGAGTTATTGTTTGGTCTAGAAGTAAATGACACACATTAGCAAGGGGGTATTCCTCCATTTTACATTAGCTTGAATGTTCATGACAAAATCTTACATAATGATATGTTAGATTTAGGGGCATCCCATAACTTAATGCCCAAAGCAATCATGGAGAGACTAAACTTAGATATCACTAGACCATACAAGGACCTCTTTTCCTTTGATTCTAGCCAAGTTAAATGCCTTGGCCTGATTAAAGATTTGCGTGTAACTCTAGTCCAGTGCCCAGCAAAGAGTATTGTCATGGATATAGTGGTTGCTGATATCCCACCCAAGTATGGGATGTTTTTATCTCGCTTATGGGGAGAAAAATTACTGGGATCTCTACAATTGGACATGTCATATGCCACCATATCTATGTTTGGTCAAAAAAGAAAGCTTTACAGAGAGACCTTGATGAAATACATGGTGAGTAGTGCAGAAAAACCATAGAATTTCCCTATATACTCCATGCATTCTAATATGGACTCTTTCATCTTGTATAATTCACACAATGACAAAAATGAAATCACAACTGTAGAAGAAAAATACAAAGCTCCTGATAGTGAATTTTTTTTTCATGAGTCCCTATGGCATTTAGATTTTGATAGATCTATGAATATATTAGGAGCTTGTGCAGGAGTTTGGATTCACAACATGTAGAATAATCATTCTGAAGGTCATTCCTTTAGATTAAACTTTAAGTGCACAAACAACATGGCAGAATATGAGGCTCTAATCTTAGGACTGTAAATTGTTAGAAAACTTGGAGCCAAGAGAGTTTCTATCATGGAGAATTAGAATTGATTATAAAACAAATCAAAGGTGAATACTCTGTGAATAATCCTAGACTTAGCCAATACAAAGAAACTGTTCTAGATTTGATTAAAGACCTTCTTGAAACTAATTTTGCTGCCATTCCTAGGAAACAAAAGATGCAAGCTCACAGTCTCGCCACTTTTTCTAGTACCTGCAAATTGCCTTTTCAGCCCAACCACATGTACACTATAGAAGTGAGACATAGGCCTGTCATACCTGACAATTTGAAATATTGGTAGATTTTCTCACAAGATTCTCAAATTTATGATTTCATGACTACTGAAGGAGAGTTTCAAAATTGTAATATAGATACAAATTGTAAAGTAGCTAATAACATATATAATGGAATAGATATAAATGCTTTAGATCTAAATAAACCCACTAATTTCACTAAAGTAGAAATAGATAACTTAGAAAAGGTAGAAATAAAAGAAATAATGAATGATGATCTTGAAATTTTAAACCTTAAAGATAACTTTTTGCCCATGGGATTAGTCCCATTAGAATATTTGTTTGATTCAAATGATGTAGCTAGGAAACTAAAAATGGAGCCTTTAAGAGCAAACATAGAAGAATGTAACATAGGAACTGAAGAAACACCCAAGATTATCAAAATATCCAAAGGATTACCTCCAAATGAAAAACTGAAATATATAAATATATCCAAAGAGTTTCAAGATGTCTTTTCCTGGAGTTATGAAGACCTTAAGTATTATGAGACCAGCATAATTCAACATAAGATACATATCAAAGAAGATCATAAACCCTTTAAACAAAAGCTGAGGAGAATTAATCGAGTTCTTATGCCACTCATTGAAAAGGAAGTGAAGCAGATGTATGATGCATAGATCATAACACCCATTAGATATTCAGATTGGGTCTCTAATTTAGTCACTACTAGGAAGAAAATAGGAGAAATCAGACTCTGTATTGATTTCAAAAACTTGACCAAAGTGTCATTAAAAGACAACTATCTGTTGAGCCTCAAACTTGCACCTTCCTATACACCCTCTCAACCTTCTTTTTCCACTTACTTCATCCACCCAGTTGTTAAATCATTGCATTATAGTCTAAAAAGAACTTTTTATATGGTTTTCTGACTATGCTTATGACTGTTGTTTGGTTTAGTTTTTTTGTTCATGCAGCTGCGGAAACTTGTCAGTTTCCGTAGCCAGCACAGGTTTCCGCAGCCAGCATAGGATTCCGCAACTATTTTTTTAAAAGCTGTGCTACAGGTGTCCTATGAAGAAACAAGCTACATGGGCAAGCTCCAGGTGACGGATACATGGAACGTGTCCCTTCAAATCAGCCAAATCATCCATGGAAGGTCATGGTCAACGAAGGTCAAAGACAAAGCCAACCAAGGAGTTCAGCGGTGGCACGTCTCTGTTTTGAGCACGTGAAAGTTACGTGGCACAGTCCTCAGCTCACGAAGACACCAGCACACCTGGAGATCATTCCCGTAACCTGCATCCAACAGCTACCACTCCGGAGATTTAATAGACATGATGACAGTTACGCTAGATCTCGGCTGAAGGGATCTACGTGTCTTTGGCAACACAGTCAATAGCGTAGGAGTTTGTTAGTTAGTTTCAGTATTTTGGTATTATAAATAACGCGTCGATGAATGCTGTAAAAAAAAAAAAAGGGCTTTTGGGATATGTGAATTCTGAACTGTTGTGTTATCACCCTACTGTTTATATATGTTGCTGTTTTAAATATATGAGAAGACTTTTCTGAGTTTATTCATGTGACTACTTATTGACTGGCTGAAGTGGCAGAGGGCCCCTGCGCGCTGAAGCCTTGTAAAGTTCCATTTGGTTGTATTATGTTTTTGTTTTTATAATCATTAGCTTGTACATAACACACTGTTTGATGTTTCTTAACTCACTGCTATTTATATTTTCACCTTTGTTTTCCTATAGCTGTCAACTGATCAGTGCTTTTCTGCAGGTTTTCTTAGGCAACCCGGGCAAATTTTCATATTTTTGATAACTATTGGCATATGAGATCATCTTGTCCTTCCTGCTAACTTTCATTTTCTGAAGTTTAATTTCAGCACTGTCTTTTCCAAGTTGTGATTTGCTTATTTATTTTTCTGTTATTT
>APFE031515985.1:0-27041 GCA_000404065.3 Pinus taeda | reverse complement strand
TGAACCTCATCTTTACCATCATGGGCTCATAAAAATTCTTATTGAGGATCAGTTGAAGAAAACTAAGGATACATGGGAGAAATTCTTAACAAGAAACTACTTCCAAGAGCCGTCTGAGGCCTCTGGAAGTAGTCTACCAAAAATTCCAAGGAAAAGTAGGAGGAAAGAGAAAAATATTGCAGTCCAAGACTCCCCTACAATAGAAATTCAAGAAACTGTCCAAACAGAAGAAGAAGACCGAGTTAAAAGTAAGAAACAAAAGAAAGAAAAAGGCAAAAGAACCATTCAAGAGATCTATCCATCCCCTAAGCAATCCATAGAAGAAGATTATCAGCCTCTGTCAAAAATATTAATAGATCTTCAAGCTGCTGACATAGCCAAGAAAAAGAAAAAAGGAAAACAGAGTGCACAAAAGAAGAGTATTAGTTCATACTTAAGAAGGAGCACTAGGCTAAAAGGGAAGGGGAATAAAACCAAAGAAAAACAGTCTCACTTTATTGATTTAAGTGAAGAGACACTTGAAAAATCTCCAGCCCAGCCAAGCATTGAGTCAAGTCCTCCACGTGAGGAAAGCCCTTTTCGGCCGGAAAGAGAGAGCAGTCCTCCTCCACCAGATTTTGAGTTTAGGCTGAGAAAGACACCTGAGGTAGATCCTAGTTAGCAAGAGGTATATAACTACCTGGAATCCTTAGAACAATCAGCTGCAGGACCAAGTACCTCTCTGCCACTTGATGCACAAGTTTAGTCTTTGAAACAGGAAGTATTTGAGTTAGAAATCCTAAATAGACATATCATACAGGAAAATGAAGCACTTAAAGAGCAGAGTAAGGTAGACAAGATTGTCCATGATAACACTATGCTTCATTTAGGACTATGGTAAAATAAAAACAGAAGACTGAAGAAGAAGTGAAAAAAGTTAAGCAGAGCATTGATTAACCTCAAGTTCAAATGTCTAATCAGAAAGCCAAGGATGATGATAGCATCAAAGAAGAAGAAAAGAGGGCTAGATGTCCTTGCAGAAGCCTCAGAACATGTGGATTAGAGGGAAATAACTCAATTTTGGTTGCATGAGGACATGCAACACCTTCACAGTGGGGGTATGTTGAGCCTCAAACCTGCACCTTCCTATACACCCTCTCAGCCTTCTTTTTCCACTTACTTCATCCACCCAATTGTTAAATCATTGCATTATAGTCTAAAAAGAACTTTTTATATGGTTTTCTGACTATGCTTATGACTATTGTTTGGTTTAGTTTTTTTTTCATCCAGCTGCGGAAACTTGTCAGTTTCGACGGCCAGCACAGGTTTCCGCAACCAGCACAGGATTCCGCAGCTATTTTGTTAAAAGCTGTGCTACAGGTGTCCTATGAAGAAACAAGCTACATGGGCAAGCTCCAGGTGACGGATACATGGAACATGTCCCTTCAAATCAGCCAAATCATCTATGGAAGGTCACGGTCAACGAAGGTCAAAGACAATGCCAACCAAGGAGTTCAGCGGTGGCACGTCTCTGTTTTGAGCACGTGAACATTACGTGGCACAGTCCTCAACTCACGAAGACATCAGCACACCTGGAGATCATTCCCGTAACCTGCACCCAACAGCTACCACTCCAGAGATTTAATAGACATGATGACAGTTACGCTAGATCTTGGCTGAAGGGATCTACGTGTCTTTGGAAACATAGTCAATAGCGTAGGAGTTTTTTAGTTAGTTTCAGTATTTTGGAATTATAAATAACGTGTCGATGAACGCTGTAAAAAAAGAAAGGCTTTTGGGATATGTGAATTCTGAATTGTTGTGTTATCACCCCACTGTTTATATATGTTGCTGTTTTAAATATATGAGAAGACTTTTCTGAGTTTATTCGTGTGACTACTTGTTGACTGGCTGAAGTGGCAGAGGGCCCCTGCACGCTGAAGCCTTGTAAAGTTCCATTTGGTTGTATTATGTTTTTGTTTTTATAATCATTATCTTGTACATAACACACTGTTTGATGTTTCTTAACTCACTGTTCTTTATATTTTCACCTCTGTTTTCTTATAGCTGTCAACTGATCAGTGCTTTTCTGCAGGTTTTCTTAGGCAACCCGAGCAAATTTTCATCTTTTTGATAACTATTGGCATATGAGATCATCTTGTCCTACCTGCTAACTTTCATTTTCTGAAGTTTAATTTCAGCACTGCCTTTTCCAAGTTGTGATTTGCTTATTTATTTTTCTGTTATTTAGATATCATACTGCTCACCAGTGTATGGTTTCTTTCTATGGTCAAGTGACTCCATTAGCAAGAAATCAGAATATTACTAACTGTAGTGTGATTTAGTTATCATATTGCTTAAACTTATTCATGGTTGCTTCCCACAAGGTAGATTGAGCTGAAGGGTAAAGGACCAGAAGAGTTCAAGTAGTGTGATTAGTTTCTTTATGCAATTTAATTTCTTGCCATTTAGATATCATATTGCTTGACTTTTTCATGATTGCTTCCCACAAGGTAGATTGAGCTGAAGGGTAAAGGACCAGAAGAGTTCAAGTAGTGTGATTAGTTTCTTTTATGCAATTTAATTTCTTGCCATTTAGATATCATATTGCTTGACTTGTTCATGATTGCTTCCCAAAAGGTAGATTGAGCTGAAGGGTAAAGGATCTGAAGAGTTTAAGTAGTGTGAATTAGTTGCTTTGCTTTTAGTTTGAGTTGCTTTTAGTTTTTATTTTCCTTTCATTCAGTAGCAAGGATACTGGGCCATTGTCATTAGTTCACTGTTTGATGCATTTACTTCCTCTTAAGAATTGATTTCAGTTTAGTTGTTTTAAAGCTTTCTTGTTGAGCACTTTCAAGTTTGAGAAATCACTGTAGAAACCATCACCATCTATACTCCATACTTCACTTTCATCCTCGACATCACACATTAGGGAAAGATAAATCCAAAAACAAACTAAAAAACTAAAAAACGACAAAAGACTAAGGAAATGGTTATCTAGTACATATAATACACTTCACTTCGTCAGTTTACGAACCCCGGATTGACATTTTAATTAGCAATTTAGATCACACTAAATTGACCAAACACTATCCTCTCCCAAAAATGGACCAGATTCTTCAAAGGGTAGTAGGCTCATCCAAAATTTCATTACTTGATGGATTTTTTGGATATAACCAAATATTAGTTCAATTAAAGGATCAAGCAAAGACTGCATTTACTACTCCTTGGGGTACTTTCATGTATTTGAAAATGCCTTTTGGATTGATGAATGAAGAAGCTACATTCCAAAGAGAAATGGACATAGCCTTTGCAAAAGAAATCCATGACTTTCTAGTAGTTTACCAAGATGACATTACAGTGTTTTCCAAATGAGATAATGAACATCTAGATCATCTAAGAGGAGTTTTCCTTAAATGTAGAAAATTTTGTATTTCCTTAAATCCCAAAAAGACACTCTTTGGTCTAGAATAAGGTAAGCTCTTGGGACACATAATGTCCAAACATGGAATTAGAATAAATCTAGCTAGAATAGAGGCAATCCTGACCATCACTCATCCTAGAAACATCAAAGAATTACAGTCATTCTTAGGAAAAATAATTTTTCTTAAGAGATTCATCTCTAACTTAGTAGAATTAATTAGAGAACTAAATAACATGTTAAAGAAATATTCAGCACTTAAGTGGACAGTAGAGGCTAAACAGTATTTTGAGGCAACCAAAGAATCCCTTACCAAAACTCCAGTCCTCATAAGTCCTGATTTCCAAAAATATTTTATAATTTTTTATTTTGCTTCAGAACATACTATTGTAGCAGTCTTGTTGCAAAAGAATGATCAAGGTTATGAGAAACCTATTGCATTTTTCAACGAATCTTTGATAGATGCTACACTAAAGTACGATATAATGGAAAAACAAGCACTTGCTTTAGTGAAAGCTATTAAAGCTTTCAGAGTGTACATCTTGTATTCACACATCATTGCTTATGTTCCAAATTCTGTATTAAAGGACATTCTGACACGGGATGGGCTTGAAGGAAAGAGAGGCAAATGGATTGCCATTATTTTGGAACATGACATAGAAATAAAGCCTACAAATCTCATCAAAGGCCAAGGTTTGACTAAATTCATGGCTGAATCAAACTGTTAGGCCTTAGATATAAATTTCATTGGTGCCCTAGATGATCAGGAAGAGATGGTGACTCCACAGATCAGTGAAGCTTTCATAGATTCACCCTGGTATGCAGATATTATATTTGTGTTACTAAACTTACAAGCTCCTCTTGGTTTATCTAGAACTAAAGGTAGATTTTTGAAAATGAAATCAATGAAATATTGTATCATAGATAATGCTTTATTTTGGAAAGATAATGGTGGCATTCTATTAAATTGTTTACTAAAAGAGGAAGCTAACAAAGTTATGCAAGAATTTCATGTAGGACATTGTGGAGGACACTTATATTGGAAAACAACTATTGATAAGATCCTAAGGGCAAGTTTTTACTGGCCCACCCTTTTTTCAGATGTCAAGAAACACGTGACCTCCTGTCACAAGTGCCAAATATTTGAGGGCAAAAGGAAGCTCTTACCACTACCTCTCAAGCCCATCTCCACAGAAATTCCTTTCAACAATGGGTTTTAGACTTCATTGGGGAAATTTACCCATCCTCCCTAGCCCAACATAAATGGATTTTGATAGCCACTGATTATTTCACTAAATGGATAGAAGCCATCCCTTCTAGAAAAGCCACAAACTTTGTCATCATTTCATTCCTTGAGAACAACATCCTTTCTAGATTTGGAGGCCCCCAAAAGCTCATTACTGATAATTTAGCTGCTTTCAAATCCAAGAAAATGGTATACTTTTGTAATAGATATCACATTAATATTGGCCATTCCATTGCCTATTACCCTCAAGGTAATGGACTTGCAGAATCCTGAAACAAAAGCCTTGTCAATATCATCAAGAAACTTGTTGGGCATGGAATCCCCCCCAAGGCATGTTTTGGGGCTTAAAGCCCAAGTTTTTACCAAATCTTGTTGTAAAACCTCCGCGAATTGCAAGCGCGGGGCACAAATGTATGATAAAGTCACGGGGTTGTCCGGTCTAGTTTTGTAATGTAACGTTGACTAGATAGAGCTATCCATGGTCTGTGGACCATGGGATTGTATAAATAGAGCGAGGCTTTAAGTGTAAAAGATAACTAACTAATAATGAAGGAATAAGGAAGTCTAGGTGATTGAGCCAAAGTGTAAAGTGTGTCTGTGGGTCGTAGAGTAGGAGAAGGCTCTGCAACTGAGTGCTCAGAGGCCTAGTAGTCTGCAACTAAGTGTGCAGACCCCTGCAGCTAAGTGCATAGGGAAGTTTGATCTGTAATCATTGGACGAATCAATAAAGAGAAGTTTTGCTATAAATCTATGTATCTTTTCCCGGTTTAATACATGATTGATATAGTTTGTAAATATACTGTTTATTTACTGTGTGCACCTGTATGAAATTTTTGTATTGTTAAGTATAACTTAAAACCATTAAGTAGGCGAATGTGCTTAAACAAGACTAGAAGATAAATAAGATCTCAGATAATAGCGCAGAGCATGACACAACCCCTAGTTAGGGATACATGAAAGCAGTGTACCAGGCCGTGAGGAACGGGAAAGTGTGCGAAGCCACTTGTGCACAGGGACAAACGAAGGACCAGTCAAACTCATCAGACCAAAGCAATAAAGCTACGAGTGTTCAAGGGAGTAGGGAATGAAGCTCCAAACCAGTTTTGGATCGTGATAAAAGCTGTATGGGAAGCACAGAGTGTCACGAATAATAATATAAGGAAGGCAACATTTGTTAGCACTCTTTAGGATCGCATGCTGAATTGGTACATTAAGAACTCCAATGACAATCTGAATGCAGGGATAGCAGATATCCAGATTGCACTAAACAAAGAATTCAGTAGGCCAAAGTCAGAGGCACAATCGATCATTGGATTCAAGGAAATCTCAATGCTACCAGGTGAAACCCCGTGGGAGTTGGATCAAAGACTGAAGTGCACAATTCACGAAGTGAACATGACCTTAACAGACGGGAAAAACTGCGAATGGTTTGTGGCCTTGTTAACACCACATCTATGGAATGCGTTATCGCAAGAAAGGATAACCACTTAGGCTGAGGCTTTGGAGGTCACGATGAGATTGCACAAGACTCTGATACAAGATCCTAACCTGGGAGTCCAGTAGATTCATGCAAAGTTGAAAAACTTGTGCCTTGAGATGCAGAGTTTGAAACAAGACCAGATGGCTTGTCCAGAAGTGTGCAACGAGGTATGGTGCGTAACGTGCAAGGTCCAGGGGCATGACAAGGACCACTGCTCGGTGTTCGTGAATTACCTCATGGGAGGAGGACCAATGCCATTGAGACCAAGTAGGACCAAGCGCCATGCCTGCATTGTGGTGCGTGATTTTTCAGATATGAGGGAAGCATGCTACAGATAACTGCCATCTATTAGAGAAGTATACGCAGAATTCCCAACAGTGGTTTTGTAATTTGTGCAGGTCAATAGGACATGATGAGCGCACTTGTAGAGGTTATGAACTGATGATGGATCGAACTCCTACCTACAAAGGTCAATTCGAAACACGGGCCCTCGATCAAAATGCAAGAATGGCATGCACTAGATTTTAGGGGTGTGGATGAGGCTGAGGTGGAATGGGGCCAAGAAGAGGTCACAAAGAGCTGATATGTTACAACTGCAGAGTACTAGGGCATTATGCCTGTGATTGTACAAATCCAACGAGAGCATCATGCTTATATTGTACGGAGTTTGATCATGAGACATAGGACAGTCTAACACTGATAGCGAGGTTGCGTGATAAAGGAGCACTCCAACCTCCCCCAACTCAGAGCCTACAAATAATGAGTTCTGAGCTGCACGAGGAAGACCCTAATGTAAATATCATGCTTCGAAGTGGTATTATGATAGGGGATGACAAAGGTAAGCATCTTGAAGAAAGTACCTGGGTTCGCAAGGCTCCAACGAAGGAACCAAAATTTGATTTGGAGTGTGCTAAGGAGACCTTCATGGAAGCTAAGAGGAGCTTCACTGATGCCTCCACTTCAGGAAGTAAAGACAGACTGGAGCCGGAAATGGACCCATCAATACTCACTACATTCTTGGAGACATGCATGAAGCTGCTGCGTAATAGCAAGGCTGTAAAGGGGCTGCAAGAACTCATAACTAGATGCACTGGGACTGTGCCAGGAGAACCGTACGTAGTTCAAAAGCTCGTGAAGCACACGACGTGAACATGAAGGGAGATGAGATTGACCATGCAGATCAGGGAATATGAGATGGACCAAGTGATTCTGGACCTAGGATCAGACGCAAACGTACTGCCAAAGAAGACATGGGAGCGCATGGGCAGGCCTGTGCTACAATGGTCTCCTATCCAACTGTGAATGGAGAACCAACAAAAGATCCAACCTATGGGGAGATTGCAGGGAGTCACAATAGAAATGTAAGGAGCGAGCGCGTTAGCAGATTTCAAGGTGATAAAGATTGTGGATGACAACAATCCCTATCTAGTGCTATTGGGAATAGATTGGGCCATTGACATGAATGGAGTAATAAATCTAAAGAAGAATAAGATGATCTTTGAGAAAAAGTCACTGCACGTAGTGGTACCTTTAGACCCTGCAGAAGGATTGCGCTACACAGAACCAATGTGCAACAACGATAGTGACGATGATCTAGATTGTATCAATAAGATATTCACATGGGAGAGAGACTGGGTAAATCCAACCGTGGATGGCCAAATCTCTTGGGAGTGTGAAAGCTCCTGCACATCAGATTTTGATGAGGAGATAAAATGATGGCAGAACTGGTTACACAAGGTAACCACACTCAATGTAAAATGATGACAAGGTCATTGCACTGTGTAGCAGTAGAGGTAACTACGTATGATGGGTTAAGCAAGGTGGATCAATTCCTGAACAAATTTGAAAGAGAAGTATTGGAACAACAGCGTTTTGACGCTCTGAAATGGGTACTACGCGATACGCTCGCAAGATGGTGGGGTATGCACTAAAGAAGTTTTGAGGACTGACGCGAATGTAGAAGGATGATGCTCATGCGGTTTGGGAAGCCTTAGGTGCAATTGAAAGATAAGTATGTGTTGGCTTAGTGGGGCCTGAACCAGGTTCAAAATTGATTTAGCCAAGCAAATCCTGGTACTACTAGCCCTTTCAGTAACAGTCCATGGAGTGTGGATTGAGGTCTCACCCGAAGTAGTATGGGAGGGTGCTAGAACCAGGTTTCCATGCCCTGGGGATGTTTGAGATGAGGTGATTGGTATGTGGTCTAACCTTCGCACTTACTGTGCTACGTGCACCTGCGGGCACCCCGCGCCCTGTGACACTGTCTTCGTGCAGTTCTAGCCACAACGTGACCTGTGTTATTTACCCAAGTTTTCCTTAGTTAGGCTCTGTTAACTTGTTTACTTAGATTAAACTCACATATAAGAATTCATACACATATCAATTGCGTGCAGTAAATAACAGAGTAAAAGTAATGCATAACTTCAAAGTACAGAGTTAAGAATAGATGCACACAATAAGCTTCTCTTTATTAGCTTTCAATCCCAAGTACAGATCCGACTTCGCCTTGGGCACTCAGTTGCAGGGGTCCACGCACTCAACTGTGGACTCTACCAGGCCTCTGCGAACTCAACTGTAGAGCCTCTTCCTACTACTATGACCCTGTACAGTTCAGATTCCACTTTATGCTCTAACCATGCCTTCACATCTCTCTCTATTCTCTATCTCTTGTTAAGCTATCTTTACACTTAGAGCCTCGCTCTATTTATACAATCCCATGGTCCGTAGACCATGGGTAGGCCAAAAAATATTTACATTAAATTACAATTATTAGGGTGGAAAACCCTATGACTTGATTGTACACTTCGTGCTCTGCGCCCGTACTTCACGGAGTCTTACAATGCAATTGACCAAAACTTGGGCTTTTAGCCCCAAAACATGTTGTGGGGGATTCCATGCTCAACAGGCCCCCAACACAATCATTGTGACTCATCTCGAGTCACTCTACTAGTGCAACGATCTTAGCATAGAGCCCCTCCAATTGTGCCTATGCTGTGCGCAGGTCTGTAATGCACTGTTCTGCCGTCTGCTGGATCCGCTCCATTTCTGCTTCTGAATCATTTGCATCCGACTCAAGTCTCTTCTTTGCTACCGGCTTCTAGTGCTTGTGTTTATAGTCCTGCGCCTCTGTCCGGCTCCTCAGGTCGTGAATATTGTGCTTTGGTCGGCTAGTTAGATAGCCGGCCCACCTGTGTAGGGCTTCAGGCGACTTCCATTTACTTTTCCTGTGAAGGGTTCTCCATTAAGTTTGAGTAGCTGGACTGCGCCTCTATCTGTGATCTCTTTGTCCATATATGGTCCAAACTAGTGCATGCTAAATTTTCTAGGAAATTTTTTGAACTTGCTATCATAGAGCAGCACTAAATCATTTACCTTGAAGGTACGCAACTTGATATGGTGGTCGTGCCAGGCTTTCTCCTGCTGTTTTTGTACCTGCTGGTGAAATTCAGCCAAAAATCATTCTTCCTCAAGTTCTTCTAATTGCTCAAGCCTTTCTTCTAGACCATAGACTAACTGGAATGGTGTCTGTCTTGTCAATTTCTTACACATTGTCCTGTACGCCCATATCACAACGGGTACGCGTAGGTCCCAGTTATCTCATTGCGCGTTACATATTTTGGTCAATACAGTCTCCAATATTTTATTGAATGCTTCTACTATTCCATTAGCCTGTGGGTGGTATGGTGTACTTTTCTGGTGATAAACCTGGAACTCTTCTGTGAGTGCGCTAATGGTTTCATTCAAGAAATGTGTTCCACGATCGCTCATTAAGATTTTCTGGCAGCCAAATTGTGTCAACATGTTTTCGAACAAAAACTTAGCAGTCCTGGAAGCCGTGTAGTCCTTGACTGGTTGTGCTGCGGTGATGATGTAGCACGCACCCATCTTTCCCTGAGGTTTAATTGGGCCCACAAAGTCGATTGCCCATTTCTCAAATGGATGTAGTTTCATTTGGGGATTTAATGGCATTTCATCCCTTCATGATGGTTTTCCTGTCCTTTGACATATATCGTAGGCTTTACAATGCGCTTTCGAATCCTGGTGCAGGGTCAGCCACCATAACCCTGCATGAAGAATCTTTTGTGCAGTTGCACGTCCTACATAGTGTCCTCCTGTAGCACCCCCATGTGCTTCCACGAGGATCTGACCTCGTTCAAACTCAAGTACGTATCTTCGAAATATCTCATCGTTGCCCATATTGTAGAGGTGCCTTGCGATGACAGAGAAGTATGCCGAGCACACCACCAATTCCTTCTTCTGTTGGATTGAGTACTCCTTTAGCGCAATCCCTATTGTTAGAAAATGGATTATATCTTTGAAGTGTCCATCTGCGATGCATACTACAAAGAGCTGTGCATTAGGTAGTCCCTCCTCCAAATTTGTTGGTTCTTCACTCGTCTTAATTCGTGAAAAGTGGTCTGGTCTTGCATTTAAGCATCCTGGCTTGACAATGACCTCAAAATCATATTCTTGAAATAGTAAGATCCATCTGCATATGCGCCCCTCCAACACAGGCTTGTTCACCAAGTATTTCAACAAGGAATGGTTAATATACATCTTGAAATGTCCTCCAAGTAAATAGTGATGGTATTTCTGGAGCATGTACACCATTGCCAACCCCTCATGTTCGCTGGTACAGTAGTTATTTTATGCTTTAGACAATCTTTGACTCGTAAATGCAATCAGGTGATCCACACCCTCTGCGCCCTCCTATGTGAGTATGGCTCCCAGCACGATACACAACGCATCATGTACATGAAATTCTACGTCCCATTTCGGGAAGACCAAAATTGGCATGGAGGCTAGTTTCCCCTTTAGGACATCCAAAATATTCATGCAATCATCGTTCCAGCAATATGTCACATCTTTTTTCAATAGCTTTTCCATTAGCGCGGTTATTTGGGCATAACTCTTGATAAAATTCCTATACTAGCCATTGTTCCCCAAAGTAGCACGTAATTGTTTGACATTGTGTGGTGCTTCCAGATTCAAAATAACAACAATATTCATAGGGTCCACCATCAAGCCTTGTTTGCAGACCACATGGCCTAGCAGGTTGCCAAAGGGAACAAGGAAGGTGAACTTTTTAAGGCTCAACACAATCTGGTGTCGGTGACAAGTATCCAACATCAACCGTAAGCTTGCTACATGGTGCTTAACTAATCCAAAGATAGTCCAATCGTCTAGATAGACCTCCAAGAACTTGTGGATGTATTCTTTGAACATCGCCACCACTATGCACGAGAATATCGCTGGCGTGTTCTTCAGTCTTAAGGGAATAATGGTGTATTGAAAGCAGCCCCATTCTGTTGCGAAGGTTGTTTTGCTCCTATCTTCTGGCGCGATCTTAATCTGATGGTACCCTAAGAAGCCATCCATGAAGGAGTAAGCTTCTTGACCACCAACATTCTCCAATACTTCGTCTGTAAATGGTGTCAGGAATGGATTGTGAACACATGTGTCATTAAGCTTCTTGAGGTCCACACATATTCTTATTTCAACTTTCTATTTTTTTCTCCTATACTACCATAGGACTCACCCAATCGGATTCTTCCACTGGTTCAATAATTCTGGCTGCGAGCATTTTGACTAATTCGTCACGGACCTTTTCTTTATACTTTGAGTTCAAGTGGTAAGGACGCTACTTAACTGGTTTCGCGTCTGGTTTCAGGGTGATATTCATCATCCCTAAGTCGCCAATGATCCCTTTTATGTCTATGATTTTGGTCGGGAACAAGTCTTGGTATTCGAGGAGTAATTCAGCGACCTTATCTACCGTAGCATCGTCCCAATAGTCTCCCAGCGTCGCATACTTCGGCTCCGCTTCTGTGCCAATGTTTACCTGCTTTGTTTTTAGCGATGCGGTGATGTCAAGATCCTCAATTGATGGTCCTCAAAACTCACGACAGCCTTCAATTTATGGAATATCAATATTTCGGGGGTTGTCATCATCCTCCTCCACCTACAATCTATAACATTCTAGGGCGCTGCTTAACTGGGTTGCCCATACCGGTTGTAGCATTTCCAATGGCTCCTATGGTATTTTGAAGATGGTGACTTTTACTGCTTGCAGCACATTGTCAACAGTATCCGACCACCGGTCTTCAAATTTGAAGGTTAACAAAAATCCCTCACGTAAAACATCCCATTCGCCCGTACCATGTCAGAGTTTTTTCTCAGTATACCAGTTCATGAGTATTACATCCAAGGTATGGTAGAATAAGTGTACCCATTCGGGCTGTGGTTCTTCCTCGTAGACCTTGGTGCTTTTCGCGAGGTGTGTACCTCAAAGTTTCCTTGATGTGTACCCCACCATCGTGCGGGTGTTGCGCACAGCGCCCATTTCAACGCATCAAACCACTGCTGTTCCAGTACTATGCTTTCAAATTTTCTTAGGAATTCATCCACCACTGTCAATCCATCATATGTCAGTAGCTCCCTTGCCTCGGTTGTTACGCAACGCAGTGATCTAACCATCATGTTGCAATTTAGCATTGTCACTTTGTGAAACCGATTCTGCTAGCACTCTACTTCTTCGTCTGAATTCGAAGTGCAGGAGATTTTGCGCTCCCATGAGATCCTCCCATCTATTGTCGGATTCACCCAATCCTGGTCTGGCGCAATTATCTTATAAATACAATCAATATTATCATCACTATCGTCGTCGCACACTGGTTCAGTGTAGCACGCTCCTTCAGCTGGGTCCAGTGGGACTACTACAAGTAGTGACTTTTTCTCGAATATCATTTTGTGCTTCTTCAGAATGATGACTCCATTCATATTGGTGGCCCAATCTATTCCTAACAACGTGGGATAGGGATTACTCTCATAAAGAAGATTTATTACTTCAAAATCCACCTGCGCACTCGCGCCTTCAATATCAACTTTTACCCATTGCAACCTCCCCATGGGCAAAATATTCTATTGGTTCACCATTCATAATTGAATAGGAGACCATTGTAATGTGAGCCTACCCATGCGTTCCCATGTTTGCTGCGATAATACATTCGTGTCCGAACCTAGATCTAGGATCGCCTGATCAATTTCATATTCCCCAATCTGTGCATTCAACCTCATTTCCCTTCTAGTGCGCAATGCATGCTTCCCCAATTTCCTGACTACACGCGGTTCCCTTGACCCCACGCACCTGGTGATCAGTTCCTGTAGTCCTTTAACCGCCTTGTTGTCATGCAACAGTTTCATACATGGCTCCAGAAAGGTAGTGAGCATTGAAGTATCCATTCCTAGCTCTAGTTGATTCTTACTACCTGAAGTGGAGGCCTCCACGTAGCTCTTCTTAGCTTCCATGAATGTCTCCTTTGCGCATTCTAAGTCAAACTCGGCTTCCTTTGCAGGAGGCTTGCGAACCCATGTACTTTCCTCTAGCTGTTTCCCCTTATCTTCTCCCATGGCCATCTCGCTTCTGAGCATCATGTTTACATTCGGGTCCTCTTCACGTGGTTCAGACCTCATCATTTGTATATTCTGAGTCGGGGGAGGATGGAATACCCCTTTTTCGTGCATCTTTGTGATAAACATAGGACAATCTATTGTTTCATGATCAAACTGAGCATAATACGAATATGATATCCTTGTCAGGTTGGTACAATCGCAAGCATAGTGCCCTCATCCTTCGTAATTGTAACAAATTAATGGTCTGTGGTCCTTTCATGGTCCCATTCCACCTTGTCCCCGACCTCGCCCTTGATATCGGTGGGTGCCATCTCTGCATCTGGGTTGAGGGCTCACGTTTCGGTCTGCATCCTATATGATGGGGTCTAGTCCATCGTTAGCTCGTAACTACGGCAAGTGCACTCATCGTGGCCTACCGAACTGCAGAAATTACAAAACAATTGCTCGAGTGTCTATGTATATTTTTGCAACAAATGACAATTGTATTTTGTGTGTTTCCCTCCTATTTGACAAATTGCACACCATAAAGTGGGTGCCGCATTCGGCCCTGCCTGCGCCTCCAGTCTCAACAACATTGGTCCTCCTCCTACCAATTAGTTTATGAACACTGGATAATGATCCTTGTCATGGTCTTGGCCTTTGCATTTTATGCACCATACTTCCTTGTGCACCTCTGGCCGCGTTGCCCTATCCTGCTTCAAGCTTTGCATTTCCAAACACAGATTCTGTAGTTGTGCGTGGATTTGTTGAAATCCCTACCCAAGGTCTCGTATCGAGGTCTCATGTAATCTCATCTCCATTTCCAATGCTTCAGCCTGGGTAGAAAGTTTCTATTGTGACAACACTGGCCTCAAGTGTGGTACTACAGATGCTATAAACCATGCACAATGTTGTGCATCTATCAACGTCATATTGGCTTCATGGATTGTATTCTTCAGTCGTTGATCTAGATCCCAAGGAGTCTCACCTGAGAGAATCACGATCTCTTTAAACTTGATGATTGATTGTGTTTCTGACTTGGTCAACTAAATTCCCTATTTAGCGCGTTTTGGATCTCTTCTAACCCTGCGTTTGGGTGGTCGTTAGAGTGCTTGATATACCATGTCAATGCATGATCCTGCAGCATGCTCACCAATGTAGCCTTCTTAATATTGTCATACATGATGCCCTGTGCTTCCCATATAGCTCTTACCATGAACTAGAATTGGTCCGGATCCTCATTCCCTACTCCTCTGAACACTGGTAGTTTGATCGCGCTCGCCATACTGAACTGTGGGGGTGGTGGAGGTGGAGTGGGTGGAGATGGAGGTGAGGGAGGTGAAGCGGGTGGTAGCGTGGGTGGAGGTGGTAAACGCGGGATCCGCTGCCTTATCAAACTGATCGCGCTTCTTGCAGAAATCTTCATGAGCTCACCCTCGCTCTCCTGTGAGGGTGAAATTAAGGAACTATTTTCTAATTCTTCACTACTTCCACTTCTGTAGATCTTTCCACTCTGCGTGGTTCCAAACATTAATTTATTCACATAACCTACTTTTCACATGACAACATCTTAATCCAGGTGTTCAAAGATTTAATATACTTACCTCATGGTCCCCTGAGGAAGCATCGCTCTGCCTCGTTGTAGCTCACGGTCATGTCTACCACAAACTCAGTGATAAATCCCCCTGTTATCCAGTTGAGCCAATGGTTCACAGCTCGCGTGATATTATCTTTTGATGCTTCTAGTCTGTGCACTAATTCTGGAGTCCACACTATTGGTTGGTCAAGCCTACACCTTCCCTAGTTGTCGACTAACCTTGCGATCCACTCATACAGTTCAGATGGGAAAGATGCAATGAAAATCTCATGGATTTCCGTATATGCGTAGCGATCCATCCACTTTTCCTTAGATACTCGCGGATTTCTACTTTCCTGTGCTGCAAACTTGTGAATCTTCTTGTCCAACCACTCTTCAATTTCCTTCTTTGTTGGGTTCTAGTGGCACGACATCAGACATCCCTTATGTGAATCCCGGTCCCAACAACAGAGCCATTTGTTGGCTTAGTGGGGCCTGACCCATGTTTAGAAGTGATTTAGCCAAGAAAATCCTAGTACTATTGGCCCTTTTTGGAAACAGTCTGCGTAGCGCAGACTGAGGTCTCACCGGAAGTAGTATGGGAGGGTGCTAGAACTGGGTTTTCGCACCCTGGGGATGTTTGATATGAGGCGATTGGTACGCGGTCCAACCTTCGCACTTACTGTGCTACGTGCACTTGTGGGCACCCCGTGCCCTATGATAATGTCTTCACATAGTTCTAGCCACAACACGAATCGTGTTATTTACCAAAGTCTTCAATAGTTAGGATCTGTTAACTTGTTTACTTAGATTAAACTCAAATATAAACATTCATACACGTATCAATTGCACGCAATAAATAATAGAGTAAAAGCAATGCATAACATCGAAATACAGATTTAAGAATAGATGCACAGAATAAACTTCTCTTTATTAGCTTTCAATCCCGAGTACGCACCCAACTCCACCCTGCCACTCAGCTGCAGGGGTCCATGCACTCAGCTGCTGACTCTACTAGGCCTCTGCACACTTAGTTGCAGAGCCTCTTCCTACTACTATGACCCCGTACACTTTATATTCCACTTTACGCTCTAACCATGCCTTCGAATCTCTCTCTATTCTCTATCTCTTGTTAAGCTATCTTTACACTTAGAGCTTCACTCTATTTATACAATCCCATGGTTCGTAGAACATGGGTAGGTTGACACATCTTTACATCAAATTACAATTCTTAGGGTGGACAACCCTATGACTCGATTGTACACTTCATAGTCCACGCCCGTACTTTCCAGAGTCTTACAATGAAATTGACCAAAACTTGGGCTTTGAGCCCTAAAACATGACACGGGGGGGATCCCATGCCCAACAATATGACAGACGAACCGGCTCACGCACACGCCTATTCAGGTAGATACAGGCATATGGTGTGAAACCCTCACAAAGGCCTACTGTCCACGTGGTAGGATACACGATCAGTAAGTAGGAATGGGTAAGGCAATGGTACGAATGGTTGGGACTATAAAGTATGGAAAGACCACGTGCATAGAAGAATATCTATGTAGAAGCGTTTATCAAATTAAGTGACACACTGAGCAACGTACACTATGTGAAGCAGACTGACTGGAACCTGCGCATACCAGTAGTTCTCTGGGCTTATAGGACTACATGCAAACACCTGGCTGTGTAGGAACCACCAAGGTTGGAGTATGAAGCAACTGTAATAAGCCCAATAGTACTTGAGGAACTTAGACCATGCCTGATAGCACTGATAGATACGACGGTTCATGGAACCTTGGAAGCATAAATCCAATAGGGAAATCTTAGACTCCAAGAACTTAAAGAAGAAAGGGTACAATTAAGGAAGAAAAGCGCTTTGGTAGCCACGAAAATCAAGAAGATAGAGGACGAGATAAAGGAATATTTTATTGACAAAAAGACTAGGGTGGGAAGGCCAGATGGACCGCACATTGCTAAGCATAGTGACCAGGGTATCATGTTGCAAATGGTTTAGTGCGCGATGACGACTGTAACAATAAAAGGTGATTCTCTAGGAGACATGATGGACGATAGGATGAAACTTTTCACGGGTGGTGCGATCACCTGACTAGCCAAAGGAAGGACAGTATTAGCACTCTCGCTAGATGAAAGGGAGCGCGGGACTATAAACTATTCTACTCGGGAGCTACGCGTAGAAGCGAAGAGTCACAAGGTCTGCGACCGCGCATGGGGGGTTGTGCTGCCACGTAGGTTGACTAGAATGTGATAGTTGAAGTCACTATTCATGATGGGATGCTTGACTTGAGGCCAAATGGAGCAGGCGGCAGGCATTTAAGACGCGATCTATGAGCAAGATTTGGGAAAATCTACCGCCAAGGGAGCATTAATGAACCAAATTTTGGGGGAATGGTCGAATTCAAATTCAAAAAACACTATAAATTACAAAGGGATACCCAGCAAACAACACTTGGTCATTTGCAAATTGAGTTATTGAGCAGAGCCTTGATTGTTGAGTGCCGAGCATTGATTGAGCCCCTGAGATCACAAGTGATAGATTTCTGCACAAATACAATGGCAATAGCTAAGGATGTTATGGAGATAATAGAAATAACCGCTGAGGAGGCCCCGCAGGCCCTGGATGTGGGGGATGCTCTGGAACGTGCCAGGTTTGTGGCAGAAATCTCAAAATCACCATGCACGCCAAGACTTAAGAAGGACAAACAAGCAATGGTTCCCATACGTGTGTCCCTGTGGAACCTGCTGCGCACCAAGATGTCTATGGAGGAGAAGGGCAATGGAATCACCATAGAAATTGATGAAGAAGAAGATCTGGAGGATCTTATCATTGTTGAGGATGAGGATGAAGGAATGGACGAGGATTTTCAGCCTGCACACCAAGTGATAAAATTTCCCACATATGTCCCCCCGTGAAAAGGGAAGGCTAAAGTGCCCAAGGACCTGGACGAGATCAAGAGCTTGCTCCAGACCCCACTCCTCCTTGATAAGATTATGTTTGAGGGAAGGCACCTGGGATGCATTTTGAGCCTGAAATTCAAATATTGGAACCTCACTGACCACAAGAAGTTCCCTCACCTTGAGACTACGAACCTTATGAAGTCCAAGCAGAACACCACGATGGGGGTTGCAGAGCTAGAGCCACGAAAGTGGTTGCGTGGAGTGGAAAAGGCTGGGCTACTGAATCTGCTTTGGGTGCCACATTTCCACCATGCTCCAATAACCATTTTCGTCATCAGGTAGTTGCTCTTCCTGGTGCATGATGGGTGTTTGTGGCTGGAGGAGCCCATCAACATCACAACAGACTTGATTCACCACATCTCCCGGCTTCATGTAAAGGATAGGACCTCGCGGACATCTCAGAAGGGATGGGCAGTAACTTGGCCATCGCGGAGGCCATGAAGAAAAATTACAAGCTAGAAAAGAAGAAGAAGGGCTACGCCATCTCCAGCATCAAGGAAAAAGTAGTACGCGTGGTGACCCAAATCCTGGAAGGAAAGGTTATGCGCAAGTGTTGTGCGGATGAAGTACCTGTGCTGGTGGTAGCACTGGATGAGTAGTGCATGGAGGGGGTCTAGTTTACTTGGTCCGAGTTCCTCTGCAAGGAGTTTTTAGAAAATTGCCACGAAGCTTAGGAATAGGACAAAGCGTTCCACTATGCATGGCTTCTGCTGTCCATAGTGCTCATCACTGGGGAATTGCCAGAGGATAGTCAATTCCCCATAATTGACAGGGATTTACTAGAGGCCATGAAGTATGCTTCGCTTTGGGCCACAAAGAATGCTAAGAGGATTTGCGACAGTAATATGTTCTGGGTGTTCATGGAGATGAACCTCAGAATGAGGATCAATCGTAAGCTGCGGTTGTCACCTACTATTTTCAATAGTCTGCAGAGTTTTGCAAAATTCAAAGTGGACATGCATAACATTTATATAAGAGTGCACAAGGACCCGACTAAACAATGGAAAAAGCTACCCTTTGTAGCCACAGACGATGTCATTTTCAATGTACTAGAGACATGGCCATTGGAGTGGCATGCCCTAGACCAATCAGAGATCAAGAATTCAGTGGCGCAAAGAAAGAAAGATGAGGCCAAGCTACACATCACACAGTTGGCCGAAAAGCAAAGGAAGGAAGTAGCGGTAGCAAAAGTACGGGAAGCACGAGATGCTGCACAAAAATCAACTAAGTAGGAAAAGGCCACAGGAGGCTACCAAGAAGGCGGGCAAGGGCCAAATGACACTTTCGCAGGGGCAAGAAGCAGAGTAGGTAGAGACAAAAGAGGGAGGTGCAGACCCATGAATTGTGTCAAAACAGCTAAAGCACGAGCATCCAACAGAGTGAGTAGGGTCGTGTAAGAATGTCAAGGCATCAAAGTTGTTTATTGACCCGATCACCCTAATCTAGGGTGATCTGTATGACATCGGCAAGATAGTGTGCGATGTCACCTCTGAGGCTCTCCAGGATTTCATGCACAAGAACCAGATTGTGTTGGGGACCCTTAGAGTGTAGTTGTAGGAATTACAAGAGCGCCCTCCTCAGGTTCACACCCTTTCGAACAGCCTTGCCATTAGTTCAACAACAACAGAGAAGATGTTGTGCACACGGACGATGAATACCATAGTGTTGTCAGAAGGGGCACTAGTGACATCAAATGAGGCTGACAGGCCTACGGTTAGCACATTGAAAGGTCTCGATCTCAATATGGCTACATTTCTACGAGAGGCCTTATATGTTTTGCAGGATGGGATAACTACAAAATTGCGTGCTAGGGAGAGCCACGCACTGCAAGTCCTCAGTGAGTAGAAAATCAATATGGAACAATTGAGCTTGCAGCGCGATGAAGTGGTTTCATAGAACCAACAATTGGTACAGGTAATAGATGGCACTTGCCAAAGTGTCCTGTAGCTAGCCATCTTAGAAGACATGCCAGTAGAGGCGTGAATCCATAGGTTAGTAGCAGGGGTCCACGAGGAAAGGGAAGAAATTACAAAGGTTCAGCTAGAGCTAAACCTTCAGATCATCGAGTTGTGGTTGAAGGTGAAGCCGTCCACCCCCCGGAAGTCAGAGAACAGCGCGCTAGTGCTATCATAGCAGGACTGGAGGAGATTGGTGGTGCAGTGCGAGACTGCACCAGTATGTTGGAAGTATCACTTGAGGTCCTCACAAATCTGCAGGAGGACCCCAACATCCAACATTTAGAGACAGAGGCATCAGAACTCCAATGGTAGTATGAGAATATCCAAGGAAATGCGCAGACGGTGGTCCTCACTCAGAAGCTCGCACAGATGCAACAAGCTAAAGTGCTGAAAGAGCAGGTGGACGCGGCACGCCAAAAGGAAGTAGTTCTGAAGGCAAGCGTTCAACCTTGGATTGACGAGGCATTCACCATCATGGCAGAAATTGAAGGCATGCTCGCACACATGCAGGGGATGCATGCCTTAATGTAGATAAGCACTCTTGACACAAAGGTTTCAGAACAATGTATGCAACAGATCCAACAAGTAGCAGCTCAGTGTGCTGTTGACCTTGCTACAATTTGAGAATAGTTGGAGGGACTAAAGATCTACGCGTTGGCAGAGTGACTCGAGTGCGAGTCACGATGTTTGTGTTGGGGACCTGTTGGGCATTGAGTCCCCACCAAGGCATGTTTTGCGACTTAAAGCCCAAGTTTTGACCAAATCTTGTTGTAAAAGCTCTGTGAATTGTGGGCACGGGGCGCGAAAGTATGATAGAGTCACAAGGTTGTCCACCCTAGTTTTGTAATGTAATGTCAGCTGGATTGACCTATCCATGGTCCGCGGACCATGGGATTGTATAAATAGAGTGAGGCTCTAAGTTTAAAAGATTACTAACTCATAATGAAGGAATAAGGAAGTCTAAGTGATTGAGCCAAAGTGTAAAGTGTGTTTGTGGGTCATAGAGTAGGAAAAGGCTTTGCAACTGAGTGCACAGAGGACTAGTAGTCCACAGCTGAGTGCGCAGACCCCTGTAGCTGAGTGTGTAGGGTAGGTCGAGTCTATAACCATTGGACAAATCATTAAAGAAAAGTTTTGTTATAATTTTGTGTACCTTTTCCTGGTTTAATGCATGATTGATATAGTTTGTAAATATATTGTTTATTTACTACGCACACCTGTATGAATGTTTTTTATTGTTAATTATAAATTAAAACGCTTAAGTAGGCAAAGGTGCTTAAACAATATTGTAAGATAAATAGGATATCGGGTAATAGTGTAGAGTGTGACACAACCCCTAGTTAGGGTTGTGCAAAGGCAGTGTACCAGGCCGCGAAGAACGAGAAAGTGCGTGAAGCCACTTGCACGCAGGGACAAATGAAGGACCAGTCGAACTCATCAAACATCTCCAGGGTGCGGAAACCTGGTTCTAGCCCCCTCCCATACTACTTCCGGTGAGACCTCAATCTGTACTCAACAGACTGTTGCCGAAAGGGCCAGTATTATCGGGATTTGTTTGACTAATTAACTCCGAACCTGGGTTAGGCCCCAACAAGCCAACAAAACTGCTAGAATACAACAAGAAGACATGGAACAAAAAGTTGGTAAATGCCTTATGGGAAAACAGACTAACTACTAAAAAGTCCATTGGCACATCTCCTTATCAGCTAGTATATGGTATGGATGTTGTTTTTCCATCCTCTTTAGGAGTACCAGTGATGAAAATGATTCAAGAGTTGCAAGTGGAACCAAATGATATCCAAAGGAGGATAAATCAGATAATAAACTTGCAACAAACCAGGGAAGAAGTCTATGTCAAGTCACAAGTGATCCAAGATAAAATCAAGAAGATTTTTGACAAAAATACCAAAGCTGATGATTTTTACATAGGTGATAAAGTTCTCAAATGGGATTTTAGAAGAGAAGAGAAGGGTAAACATGGAAAACTTGATTTTCTATGGCAAGGCCCTTACATCATTTATGGTTACAGAGGTAACAATGCATTTTTCTCGAGACAGTTATATGGCACAGATCTATCAGGAGGGCTAGTCAATATAGAATGTTGAAGCACTACTTATCCACAAATTAATAGTAGTCCATTTTACTTTGCTCATTTCATATAACATTGCAAAGTTTAGATTGGATTGGATGATAATTTTTTGAAGTTGAAGCCCAGAGAGAAGGCCCTGAGCTTTAAAATATATACCATCATATATATGAATAAATAAAAATCACAAAGGAGCAAGTTACAAGGTAATTACAGTCAAAGATTCAAAGGCTACTGACCTTAAAGTTATTGACATTTCACCAGGAGAAGTCATCCCCATGTGGAGCCACTGTTAGGGTCCTATAATAATAGGATTCATAATTTTGAATTGGCTATGGTTAGTCTTGTAATATTGTACATACTTTTGCTTTCTGCAAAATGTTTTCCATATTAAAAATTAAAAAAATGTATAGAGGGTATGTCCTAAAAGAATAATCAAAGGAAAGAAAGAAAGAGAAAAGATCAAAAAATGAAAAATATGAACCCCAAAAGAGAAATAAGAATAGATCATGAAAGTGTGCAAATTCAAATGCCACTACTTTTACTTTACTATGCAAAATAAAGATTGTGTGCAACTTCTAAAAAATGCCACAATCCATGATGGTCAAATAGCTTAATCTTGACCCATTCATGCTTTAAATTTCATGTTGATAAATAGAGAAATAAAGATCTAGCCAAACTATTTAACCTTGGCAGATCAGTAGTAAGGTAGAGAATAATAATGAGGTCATCAGTTTAATCTGAGCCATTGGAAGTTATAAGGTTAGAATTAGATAGTTATCTTATCAAAAGAAAAAGGAATAAAGGGTCTGCAAGCTCAAATGCACCCATTAAAATGAAGAGAAAATGTTAGGGTAGATAGAGGGTAGGTGGAAGAAATGTTGCAAATGCACAAGGTTTCTAAGTCAAAAGTACATTTATCATGCTTAATCCTATGTTCAATGTGCAGGAAGAATTGTGAAAAAGAAAGGATATTCACCAAGCTTGTTTACTAATTCCCGCTCATTTCACTACACCCACACATACTTATTTGCTAATTTCCCCATTATTCATTCATTCCTTATAAATACTCCTTTTTCAACTCATTTTGACCTTTACCCCTTGGCTTCACACATTCCCCTAGAAATTACCCTTCAAAATATCAAACCCCCCCCCCCCCAAAAAAAAAAACAAAACCACTTTTCCCTGGTGTGAAATCCATTGTCCATTACAAATATCACTTCCCCCCTTATTAATTTCCTTTTCCCCTTAAAAACCCAAAAAACCCCTTGTCCTAATTTTTGTTTACTATGCCCCAGCATTATGTAATTAACATCCTCCACTTTATATTTCCCGACAACACTTTTTAACCCATGAAACCTTGTTGTAGTTAAAGAAAACCCCACCACATAACCCATGCTCCCACCTTTGTGAACCATTTGATTATATTGAAAATCCCCACATTATTGGTTAATTAATTACAATTTTCTGTAATTAATTCCCGGGCCCCGCCAACCACTTTCTTGATTCCATCCGTGCAACTCAACTGCATGATATCCCCCCTATCTCCTACCCCCAGATCCAATGATGTAAAACCATACTACATGGACTCATCGTCCGACTGATAACAACCTGAAAGCACACAAGATTCGCTGTTTTGGCCAAGCACTATTTTGCTACATGGCGGCACCTGGTTATATCACGTGCTCGTGAAAAATATCGGCCTCCCTCCAAAAGTGGCGCGATGGCACACAAAACCACCTCCCCACCTAAACCGAAAACTGCCCACTGTTCTTTTAATAATTTCCACGCCAAAATGTGACTGTTATCGGTTAAAAGGCCGAAAACACCCCAATTCACTCTTTTCTTGAATTTTCATTGTAAACCTCTGCTAAGCCGTTTGCGACACCCTAAACCTCTATGTGACCAAATTGACCACCTTTGTAGGTTTTAACCCTGTAAATAAATTACCTGCATATGAATTCTAAAACACATAAAATAAACAATGCGAGAGCATAACATATAAAACGTAGAGATTTTCCCCTGGATCCCAAAACCAGGACTACCAAGTTTATTTTTCATTATGTTCCTTTCAATGTTATAATACATATTTAAACATGCCGAAGCATCCAATACCATGGACCAAAAACCATCGCGTCCAATACCATGGACCAAAAACCATCATGTCCAAAAAACATGTGTTAAAATCATGCACAAAACCATAGGTGGGTCCACCCAACCTAACATAGGGTTCAAAACCTAAATTTTTCGAGGTGCTACCCCCGACCCCATAAAGTGGGGTTACGACTATGCCTCAAACCCCCTGTGACCTCTCCCCCTCTAACCCATCGTTAAGTACGTGGGCTAGTCGTGGAAAGAATATAACACAACCCAACATTCTCACACTTGTTGTTTTCTTTCCATAGGGGGCCATAAGAGAGCTTAGTCATTTTTCCAGCCCTAAAATCCCCATTGTCTCTCTACACCAAGAGAACTTCTCAGAGCTCACAGATTTTGTCAATGGATCTATAGTATTCTTCAGTGTCCACCTTTACCAGCAACACCCTTTTGTCTTCTATCATATTCCTCACAAAGTGATACTAAACATCAATGTGCTTTGTCTTTGAATGATATGCAGGGTCCTTTGCCAAGAAAATTTCACTTTGACTGTCATTGTCTATCCTTATAACTTCTTGTACTAACCCCATACTTGAACACAATATCTGCAACCAAACTGCTTCCTGATCTTCCTGATCTTTTGTCCAATCCTGATCTTCCTTGGTGGCACAAACCATAATCACTAGTGCCACGCAAATACTTAAAAACCTGCTTCACTACTATCTAGTGCTCCTTCCCTGGTTTTGACATAAACTTGCTCAATACTCCCACTGCATGTGAAATGTCTAGTTTAGTACAGACCATTGCACACATCAGGCTACCGACTACACTTGCATATGGAACACGAGACATAACCTCTTCCTCTTCTTGTGTCTTGGGACACTGTTTAGCAGATAAATTTACACCTACAGGAATAGGAACCTTCACTGGTTTATTGTCCTGCATATTAAACTTCTCTAGTACTGTCTTGACATACTTCCTTTGGTTTAAGCAGAGCTTCCTCTTTGCCTGATCTCTTTTAATTTCCATGCCCAAAATATAGTTTGCAGCACCAAGATCTTTCATGTCGAATTTGGAGGACAATTGGGTCTTCAAATCCTGGATAATTTCTTTGTCATTTCCAACCAGCAACATATCATCCACATACAAGACCAGATAAATAACACGGTCACCAATTAATTTAAAATACACACAATGATCTGCTTTGCTTCTGGTGAAGCCAAGTCCCCGTATAAATGTATCAAATTTCTGATACCACATCCTTGGTGACTGTTTTAACTCATACAGAGACTTCTTTAACTTGCATAGTAGTTCTTTCTTACCCTTCATCGCAAAGCCTTCAGGTTGCTTCATGTAGATTTCCTCTTCTAGATCCCCGTGAAGAAATGTTGTCTTCACATCCATTTGTTCTACCTCAACAACAGGGAAAAGTAATCTAATAGAAGTTACCTTGGCAACAGGAGAAAAAATATCACCAAAATCAATTTTCGGCACCTGGGAATAACCTTTTGCTACCAACCGAGCTTTGTATTTCTCCACCTTCCCTTCTGCATTTGTCTTCTTCTTGAACACCCATTTGCTGCCAATGGGTTTCCTTCCAGCCGGGAACTCCACCAGATCCCAAGCCTCATTTTTTGTGCAAAGATGCCATTTCATCAACCATGGCCTCTTTCCAGAGTTTTCCATCCTCTGAATCCACTGCTTCCTTCACAGTTCTGGGATCATCATCAGTAACAGACAAAGCAAAGTTTGAACAGAAAGCAGATGGACTATACCTTTCTGGTTGCCTTCTTTCTCGTACTGATCTTCTCACAACTGGAGTTTGTGGCTCTTCATCTTCTGATTCCTCCTCTGCTACAGAGTCTGATTCTTCCTCCTTTAGTTCAAACTCTATCTTCACAGGTTCCTTTGGTTGGACTTCATGTTTAATAACATCTTTCACCTCTCTGAACACCACATCGCAGCTGTACACAACCTTCCATGTGACTGGGTTCCAAAGTTTATAACCCTTTAAACCATCCTTATACCCAATAAAGATGCACTTTTTAGATTTACTATCCAGCTTGGTTTGTTTCTCCTTTGGAACATGTACATATGCATCACATCCAAATACCCTTAGATGTGAAAGAGGGTTTCTTACCAGTCCATACTTCTTGTGGAGTCTTATCCTCCAACGCTGATGAAGGTGACCTGTTGACCAAGTAACATGCAGTATCCACCGCCTCTGCCCAGAATTCCTGTCCTAACCCGACACCACTCAGCATGCTTCTTGCCCTTTCCATCAACGTCTTGTTCATTCTTTCTGCGACTCCATTTTGCTGAGGTGTATATGGAGTAGTCTTCTGCCGTGCTATACCACACTTCTTACAGAATTCTTCAAATTCCTCGCTGCAAAATTCTCCACCATTACCTGTCCTCAACACCTTTATCTTCTTCTCTGTCTGATTTTCCACAAGAGCCTTAAATTCTTTAAACCTATCAAAGACTTCAGATTTATTCTTAAGGAAATATATCCATGTATTCCTTGAGAAGTCATCTATAAATGATACATAGTACGCAGAATTACCCAATGATGGAACCTTCACAGTTCCAAACACATCACTGTGCACAAGCTCTAATATTTATTTCGCCCTCTTGCCACTGGAGGGGAAACTCACCTGATTCTGCTTCCCATATACACAATTTTCACAGAAATCAAAATCCAGAGAGCTATTACTCATACCTTCTACCATACCTTTACCATGAAGTATTCAAGGGCCCTTCTCTCCAATATGTCCAAGCCTTTGATGCCACATCATGGTCTTCTCTCCAGAGACCACTAGATTTTCTACTC